>JBAJNP010009020.1:0-18982 GCA_036877545.1 Yasuhikotakia modesta
GAAACTGCAGAGCTCAGAACTTACTCTGAGTGTGTGGTGCTCCTGGGCCAACAGCGCCGACACGCGCTCATTCAGCGACACCACTTCCAGAAAATTCCCCCATAACGCCATGAGCAGAGAGCACAGCTGGGCCAGGTTCATGTTCACTAGTTCAGCAAGCTCATCTGGACTCTCCACCCTCTGCTGTGCGTGCACACACACACACACAGCTGTATGGTTTTGGACAAGTTAAGAATAACCTTTAACATCTGTTACTATTTCAGCAAAGGTTCTCTGTAGTGCAAGAAGATTCTTTAGACTATGAAAAAGTAATAAATAAATGGTTCTTTAAGAACCTTTAATTAAAAGGTTCTTTGGGGAACCAAATACGCCACAGAAGAACCTTTTGTAGTAGCTAGAATATATAGACGCCGTATTTCCTTACATACCTTGACTTGTTCACACAGTTCACGAAGACGCATCTCCACGTCAAGCTCTTCTGAAAATGGAGACAAAACATCAAAGTGAGAACATTGTTCTTCCAGCAGCAGGACAGACAGAATGAGAGAAGGTCTGTCTGTAGAGCCTTAGATAGACAGAACATAGAAGGGAACTAGAGGAACAGGAAGTAGGACTCGGTCAGAGGAACACCAGAAATGTTTGAGAAGAAACACTGATCCAAAGTCAGCCTGGAATCTGAGAAACTACAAGAGAAACTAAACTGATCTAGATGAAGCTCCACTGAACTCCAGAGACAGTAGTCCAGGTCAGGGGGAAAGAAGAGAGGACACATGAAAGACAAGAGTCACGTGGAGTGGAGCCGAGGTTCGATTCTGGAGGGACATACCTATGTAGACGTGCCTTTGGCCGGAAGGGTAAGGTCTTCTGAGAACTCGTTCATAAAGGACCTGCATGCTGGGCTTGGCTAGTGATGGGATTGCACATATAGGCACGTTTAAAACGTTCTGTTTTCAGCGATTTGAGCTTAAAATGAACCCTCAAACACATGCAAGTTCAGTCACGTCACACGTTGGGTCAGAAATAGTGGGGATGAGTATTTTAGCTTTGAGTCAGAGCTTACAGCGGATGTTAAGGATTAGAAGGCAAGTTCTGAGGTCCAGAAACGAGGACAGGAGATACAAAGATCTGCATGCTTTCATATATAACAGAACAGAGGCATATTATGGTACAGCTATAAGAATTTGGCTGTATAACAATTCCTGTTACGAAATCATTATTAATAGGCAAGAACGTCTTTAAGAAGTTACTAAGAAGTTTAAGAAGCTACCAAGAACGAGCTGTGGTGAGTTACTAGTGTGCAATCAAATGCACAAACATTAAAAACAACACAAACAGTTACAGAAAGCAGAGGTGGGTGACGAAAGAGCAACAGAACTAATGCTGAGAACTATATGCTGTATAATAAACATAAACATTTTACAGACAGACAGACTATCAAGACTCAGACAACAAACTGGGTTATGAAATAAGTGCATACATTGTTAATATCATATATATAATTACATATATTGGAACAATACCAAAACATGGCAATCCTAAAGCTAACATCATCAGTCTGAATGAAATCAGGCTCCCGGCTCGGAGACTCTGAGCTCTGATGGACTGCATACCTAAATCCATGCGTGGGGAGGCGGGCAGCTGTTTGGTCAGGGAGGTTAAATAACAGAACAGGCCCTGATAGGCCCGCAGCAGACTGGAACACAAGCTCTGGTGCAGGCTGAAAGCGTGCTGCAGACACTGATCCGACACCAGGAAGGTTTTCCCCTGCAAATCATAAGAAAAACCCGATTACTGAATGTTTGTGAACTGCAGAACTCTCACCTACACACTACTAAACTTAAATATAACAACAATAACATCACTAGCGTCACTAAAATAATTAACAACAATAACATGTTCTGAGTGATCAAGTAAACACTTGCTTTGTAACCAGAAGTACAACGTTTGCCACAAACACTTTGATTAGCAGTGTAGTAACACAACGCTTGTCATTTAAAACAGATTTTCTGTTCAGACAGACGTTTTAAATCATAATGAAGTCAACACACCCCTTAATTTGACCTTGTGAACTTTTCACTTGTGCTTTTCAAAAGAAAAGTCACTGTTGTTGCTTAACAGCTCTGAGATCTGTTTACAACACTAGTCCATCTGACAGCTTCTATATAAGGCCAGTTCATGTGAGGGAGCTATGAGGAGAATGTGAGAATGCTGTAATATTAAACATCTCGGCTACAGTAACAGCTCAAGCTGTTGGCTTACATAATGGTGTCTATATATGGCAGGTCTTAAAGTATTCGCTCATATCAGAGGAAAATCACTGTCTGTGGATCTTGCTTTGCAAATGCAGAGTTATTGAGGTATTTTGGCTAATTAGTTTAAAAGTAAAAATAAACTGCTTTCATTTGCAGGAATGAAAGCATCTGAGAACAATAAACCATCTGAAACAAAAACGTGATGTATATTCATGCACAAGATTATTTGTGTGTGTGTGTGTATGCGTGCATATATTTATGTTTGTGTGTGTATGCTCATGAGTGTGTGTGTGTGTGCGTTGTTACGTCTGGTGAGAGCTGTTTGATGTAACTGCAGCCGAACACCACAGACTCCAGCGGGGGGATGAGAGAGTCTTTGCTCTGTGCCGGAGCGTTACGATTGAGCCACGTGCTTTTCACTGGCCGTGGGAAACTGTGAGGACACACACGGACAGTCAAACGCAGCACACACACTTCTACTGCCATCACAATTAAGTAACTCAGTGTTTTTTCCACTTCACATTAAACCTCGAAACATGGTTTGATTTTGTGACGTTCATTCCAAACATACTAAAAAACAGCAAAACAAAATCGTAGATCTGCAAAATATTCATTTTATAAAAATAAAGCTAAAAACTATGAGCCGTTCTGACAGCGGAGATCCGTGTCCCTCACCTGATCAGAGGCTGATGGAGGGCCACCAGCGAGCCGTGGATGGAGGCTGAGATGACAGACAGATGGAAGTAATCAAACATGACGTTGAGGTGCTGATGGACTCCTCTGTGGAGGCTTAAGTGCAAACGCAGGGTTCTGCTGCTGATGCTCTGGAGGGAACCGGGCTCATCGGGCCTGAGCGCACACCAAAACAAACAAACAGATGGCCGCTATGCAAACAATCCTCACTGAACGATTTGTTGGATTTATAGAACAAATCTGGTCCGGCTTGAACTATCAACAATTTACAGGCATGATGTAGTCATAACAAAATCAGACTTTCATCACATCTGTAACTCTTTTAAAATAACTCATAATAAATTTTATCAGTCAGATTCAACCTTATTTCAGTTTGTTTTGTGGCTGTTATGAACCTGTGGCACATTCTCAGTAACACTCAGTAACTCTACATACGTGTAGTCGCCGTCAGTGAAATAAAGGTCCAAACCCAGCTGAAAGTCCATCTCCTGCAGGGACTCCTCCACCTGAAGGAACCAACACACCGTCACCCTGATCAACACAAACTGCTTCTGGGTTTATCTGTGGAGATCTGAAAGCCTCTGACCTTCTTTGCATCCAGCAGCATCATCGCTTTGAACATGAAAACGTCGTTCACCACAATCTCCTCGTTTTTGTAAAGGATCTGAAAGGTTTTGCTGCAGATCACGTCGTCCTGAACCGATGCTGGGAAAGCCAGATCAGAACCTGCGAGAACAAACAGATTCCATGGTTTGTAGCCACACATGCTCACTTATTAGCGTTTGTCTAATGTTACTGTTAAATATTGTTTTTTGTTTATATTTTTTATAATGTTTTTCTAAACCTTCTGGACCTCATACACAAAGCTCTCAAGGTCTGTATTATATATGGTCTTTTAACACAAAACAATAGCAAAATAAACAACCTATAAAACACAACTATGTTCTGTCCAAAGAAGACAGAAAATCACTGCTAGTCACTGAGAGAACTACAGAAATCTCTGAAATTATAATGATGTTCTGGATAGCATTTCACCCTGGGGTGTAAAACATTACACACTCCAACACACACATGCACACACACACTCCAACATGCACACACACACTCCAACACACTCCAACATGCACACACACACACACACACACACAGGCTGTTAGAGGGCTAGTAAAGCCTCCAACATCCCTCTGTGTCAGTCAGCACCGGCCCTGAGGTCAATACAGACACACTGATATAATATTAAGAGCTGAAGGCTACAGATGTAATAATGTGAAGGTCAAATGTGTAAATCTCATAGCTTAAGGCCTTCATTCCTATTAAATATGCAGGCAGAAAAAAATAGGAACTTCCATCCTCTGGAACCTTAAAAGCTCTTACTAACACACAGAACCGATCACACACCTGTACAAAAACATTGTGTATTTGTCTTAATGCAACGTCAATGTTTGATGCACCAGAATGAACCGCAATCAGTTTGTTTGAACAAACACAGCAACACCGGCTCAACCAGTGGTGTTGGTTTGTAGCACTGCTGTGTCTTACATCCTGTTCCAATGTAAGAATTCTCTGCTATCCTCTGTTTAAGGTGAGTGTTTTACCGGTGGGATGCAGCAGACTCGCTTCAACTCTCTGCGGGACCCGAGGAGGTACCTTCATGCTGGCTCGGATCTGATAGAACCTGTCAACAGAACAGAGAAACCAGCCGTTAGTTCACAACAAAACCACTGGACTCTTATGCAACAGGAAAATTTAAGATTGTAATTTCCTTTTCAACCCACATACACATAAACCCAATTCTGTATCTTTCATTATGAAGAGCACAGCTTGTGTAAAACAGACTTTTATTTAAGAGGAAAAAAGCCAAGGAGACAGAGGTGACACAAAACAATACTTGAGGGTACATGATACAACAGCAGGTTAACTGTCACTTATCTGTAAATGAGCCATAACACATTTTAACAGTGAAGAAAGCATTTGTTAAAAGTTGCAGCAAGACATTTATGAGAAACACTGTTGACATTTGAAATCGACAACAGAACAAACACGTCACTTGCTTCATTGCTCCACCCTTAAAGTAATTGCTGATTGGCTACAAGAGCGTTACGGTATTGTTCAGTTTCTTTTTCCTTCCGTTTACACAGCCAGGATTATGTGCAAACATCATATTCTTTTCTAACACATACAGCGCATGTTAGAAAGACACATAGCAAATATTCACAAAACTGAAAGAATCTTCACATAATGACATAAAATCTTCTAGTTCTGGTGTTTTTAAAAGTAACTTTTGCTCGATTCCCAGCCCTGAGACCAACTGCAGGGTATTTTCTTCAAACTGCTTTTCTAGGACAGGAAGAAGCCTCATGCACCCAGTTCCTCATTTCTGCTCATCAGAGCTGGGCTGAATAAACTGGACACTGATGGCATCAGAAAGCTCGAGTCCACGGCTGAATCCACACAGCTTGTGGTCGTATCCTGTCCCCCATCCTCCCATACATGTGCAATGAGACAGGAAGTTGAAACAACCAAAACAGAGCTGCAATTATCCTTCAGATGAGAATATCATGACATCTAAAATGCATGGAGGCTGGTGGGGGGGTCTAGGAAGAGGAACAAACAAGCGGTCGCCCCGCAGGAGGTGAAAAAGAGAATGGGGGTTGCGTTATGCTTCCTGTCTGACAGCTGAGCAAACCGAAGCGTTTCGTTGTTTTGGTTCGTCCCGCGGCGACAACGTCAGAAGTTGTGGAATGTTAGCCTGGGGTCGCAAACGGCCGTCTTCACACCAAACAACCCCACTGGGCACTGTTGACAGCCCAGCTCTGTTTAAAAGGTTTCTTTAAAAGATGTCACCATTAGAGGGATGTTGTCATAAATTATTACATCACTTTAAACAAACAGTATGGGGTACAAAAATCTGGCTACACCTAGGGCAGTATTTTATAGTCCACATGATGGTTTAACTGCTATCCTGTGCAGAACACAATAAAATCCAGTTTGTTTTAAATCAAGAGATTCAACATGAGGCTTTTTTCATACTGACTCCAGATTCGTTGGATATAAACAGTCTTATCTTCGGTTTGCGTGCATCGAGCTTCAAATACAATCAAAAAATAAACACACAGGATGGAAGCGGCTTTCGTTTGTAACGTATTGAACCCGATGGATTTTTCCATAAATGGTATTACAACATGGCTATTCAATTCCAGCACTGTGGAAAAAATACGGGTATCAGATAATTCATAAAGCAAATATTTTGGTCACACCGCCCACAGCCCCCGCATGCAGCGCAGGGCTTGCAGATATGAATGCTGCATGGAAAGTATTGCAGCGCTTGTAACTTAACTCTTTCACTTCTAAATGAAGGTATATGTTTTTCCGAGTGAACAATGGGCTCTGAGGATCTCATTACCGGCTACGGTCGTTGGGCTGAGGTTCTGAGAGGCCCACAGGGTTAGAGCTCAAAAGCCAGGAATCTGTGAGACTTCCATTCAACTACAACTATATTCTGACATTGTCTGTTAAACCAAAACCGTGTTTCACTTTCTGAGAGCCAGGAGTTTTTAAAGCCCCAGTGTGAGAGGCCTGGAACTGAACATTAGGGGCCTCTGAACACACACTGTAAACAAGGGCCGAACCTCTCAGATAACACAGACCAAAGGGCCAGCGAGTTCTCCAGTGTATACAGTGTATTCTGACACCTGCTCCCTGTTCATTTTAGACCCCCGATGTAACAAAAATAACACAGTGTTGAAGAATCTTTCTCTACAAGCCGATACACTGAAAATAAAATTGCATAATAATAAATAACTGCACATGATCAAATGTGATCTGCCTGAACGGAAATAGTTCTGAGGAGAGTCTCAATTTATGAAGTTTAAAAAAGCTGACATAGACGCTAATGCGGACGCTTAGACTCCTGCCTGCAGCTAACAGTCAGAGACCCATTACATGTTACTAATGCTGATGAGATCTCTCATATGAGACGTTAAACAGAGACAGGAGTGGCAGACTGCAGCACTGTGGAACCCTTGTTCTCTATATAATTATACACTTAAACAGCTGACTTCATTTCTTCTGAATGCCGAGAACAGTCTGGCTAACTAATTGGGTTTAGCATTAAGTTAGTCGCTAAGGAAATCCTAGAATCTCTAAGGAGAAACTCAACCTGAGATGAACAACAAGAAATCCCATAATGAAATGAGGAATGATTTTGGTGCTACTGCACTCCATTGGAACCTCCTAACAAAATTTCAAACACACATCATGGACCTAAATGACAGGATGCAAAAATGCTTTATGAAAACAATCTTTATAAAAACACTCTTTAGATCATTCAAATAAAAATACACATCTTGTTGAGGAGTGGATTGTCTTAAGTATTCTTAAACTTTTGGATCTGTGTGTTTTGATGTTGAGGAGAACATTGAGGAGCACTTACCCTCTCTGGAACAGATCCACATTATAGAACTTGTGGAGCTCCACGGAGAACTCCACCGTGGCTTGCACCTCAGTCATGATGAGTTTCAGGGCTGGAGAAGAGCCTGACTCAAACCGTCTGCTACAAAACTGATGGAGAACAGAGACAGACTGATCAGCTAGCTGCCTCTTTACCAGAATACCAGGAATACAGGAATGTTTCTGTGTTGGTTTTAAGGACTAAACAAACATGTATGAAGGAGATCATATAAATGCAACATTTGCTAGAATAATCACTGCATTAAGGCACTATATCATAATCAGTGTTTTTAAATCTAAGGTACTTTTGTTTCACTATCGCCACTTCTGTTTAAGATGTAAAACTGCAAGTTGTTTTTTTTCATAGATGACAAGTTCTACTAAACTCTAAACAATTGTTGTAACAACTGCACAGTATCTTTGTGAACTGATTCATTTGTGAACACACAGCAGATTTTTGGTCCACCTTCAGTACACAAAAAATTATGGGGCTTTAAACAGTAGGTAGTACACAGTTAATACAGAAAACACTAGGGTTAGTAGTATTTTAATCCAAACATAGCCAGTGCTTTAAGTTTGGGTCCATTAAACGGCTAATGGTTAAAAAAACTATTACACAGAAGTTAATTACATTTCGTTTTATAGCCCTACATTTAAATATAACAATCTGAAAGTTTCAATAAATTCCAAAACTAGACAATGTGGAAAATATGTAAATCTCTATCGCTTTGAACAAGAAAAGAACTGAAAGGAACACAATCTAAAAGTGACTCATTTTCAGATCACCATGCAAAAGCGGAATCAGCAAAAGTTGAAATGTTACGAACGAGAGGAGGCGGCCAGCTTTGATCTCGACTAAATATACATCTACACCACCCAGCAACTTTGACCCAAGTTTATGAGACGTGCACGACTAACTCCTGACATTTAAACCTCCCAAACATAGAAACGGCATTTTTATCTACAGCCGTGCGCAACTTATCGCACAAGACCCAATGCCTGCAGCGTATTCTCTGTGCTATTTAACTCCGTATCTTTAAGCGCTGCCTGTGCTTGTCCTAAATTACCACAGAATGCTTTCACACACCCCACATTCAGAATGATTCACTCCTATTTGCAAATCACAGTTACAGCACTGAAGGTGCGATACGAGCTCCTGTCGCGTCCAGCACCAGAGCTTCAGACGTTTCCACGTGAATATCTTGGTTAGCGTTGGGCTGACAGGCTCTCTGAAGATTTCATCTGCTCTGTTGCATTATCCCAAGCTTTAGTTTTCATTAACACAGATTAGCAACCGTAATTCAAAGACCAGCGGCAGACGCCCATGTCATGTAAACCACAAAGTCAAATCAGACCCACCGCAGCACAGTTTTCCTGTCAGACATATGCTAAGCAGGCGATAAGAGAACGCTGTACTGCTGTCTCAACGCAGGCTGTGTGTGTTTGTGATACCGCACAGATATCAGAATAAAACAAGCCATTATATGCATGGGCAGTCACTTTCCTTCCTCTGAATTGTAAACGCTGCCTGTGAAAATGAAAACGATATCTCTGTTGTCCTGCACCTTGGCATTTGTTCATATCCTTGAATGTCCTTCTATTTTTTGCTTTCTTCCTCTCTCCCTTTCACTCACTCGCCCGCTCACTCAGATACAGAGAGCTTTATAAAGCACAACAGTTAAGTTCCCAATGAGCAAAACATCAAACACACTCGTACTGACTTCATCTGAAACACACAAACTTTCCAAGACATCTTGCTGAATTTCAAACTTTCCTGTACTAAAAAAATACTTTCTGAAATACTACATTAACCACAATCCTGCAGCAATATCCACCAATCAGAGAACACGGCGTTACCATGCAACGGTAACAATATAACCCAACAGAGCTGTTAAAAGCATTGCTATTAAAGCATTGTAATGGAGCTAAACATATCAATTTCTGTAGCTACACAACTGATACACGTATATATTTAGTAATGGGCTACTTAAACATTATGCCACACTCCTTGAAAATGACCTAACATGACAATTGAAACACATTATCAAAATATTAAGCACAGTCTTGCACTTTTTGTCCTTTCAAGCAACTTTATGCTTAGAATTAAATGCTGTGCTGGTCTGAATTCAACTTGGGGCTGGTAAGTTATTTACTGAAGGGTTTAATGAAATGCTAGTGATAAATATAACTAGAAGAACAACTTCCATAACCAAAACAGCAGAAACACAGCAACTGTTAACACAAAATACATGCATAACACTGACAACACATAACTAAACATTGTGTGCATATATACAAACACACACTGAATTCAAGCCACTGGGTTAGTTGTTATCTATCCATCTAACTCCTCAGATTCCAGTTGTACGTTGCCAAGCATTAAAAAACATCATATACGTGTCAGGACAAGCCTTGACTGTCATGTCTCTATATTAGACACGTATTATTTCACATTAACGATGCACATAAAGAGAAGCATTATTATTATTCACATGAATGCACTAGTTTAGAGCAAATAAACCCTGTATTATGAGTCTATATCTAATGCACGATGAAGAATAATGTGAATGTAAATGAGTCTCACCCGTCCTGACTCGGTCCGGTATCTGTCCTCATGTCAACAGATGCACACAAACCTGCAGACAAACACACAAACTGCATATAAACCCAATAAATCCAGCATGAAACGACCTTTCTCA
This sequence comes from Yasuhikotakia modesta, assembly GCA_036877545.1. Taxonomy (NCBI): domain Eukaryota; kingdom Metazoa; phylum Chordata; class Actinopteri; order Cypriniformes; family Botiidae; genus Yasuhikotakia; species Yasuhikotakia modesta. The sequence goes on from JBAJNP010009020.1 coordinate 10,094, forward strand.
GACCAAACATGACACATTTGATCGTGCACTTGACATCTATCACTAGTATAGATGCACAACAAACGAGCAATGAGAGACTGATGTGTTTTGGGTGTTTTATATGCGTCCCGTCAACATCCTAGCATTAGCATTAGCCTGTTTTGCGTGTCAAATGACCAGCCTTCGGAAACAAAACACTATTTGACTAAGTTAACTGACACGTTTTCAGGACTACAGACTAAACCCGCAACAAACGGTGATATTCAGTTAAACCCCCGAATGGCGTTTCGTTAAGAAATCACGTACATGTATCGACTGCGGGAGCGTAGGCCGCAAACCGCGGGCTCGATTTCTCAAGCGACCCGCCTCGAGCTCCGATCAAGCCCCGCTTAATTCCCCCGCATGCCGCTGAGCGCCCGCCGCTTTCCTCGCCTCCGCAGCGGATTTCAAACTCCCAATCCCTCAGATTAGATTAAATAATAAATCGTATTATCACACTTTGTCCGATGAGAGCCGTAAATAATGGCCAAACTTGTGTTTGGTGTTGTGAGCCTGCGAGAATAAGGGAGGCGCTCACAAGCCGGTTTGTAGATCATGTTCCTCCCTTATTATTTATTGAAGGCGTTTTTCTGTCCTGTCCTTATCCATGGGATTCACTCATTATTGCTGTTAAAGGATAATAAAGGCTGCTATGACCAATAAAAGGTATAATATTTAAGATATGTCACAATTTAAAGACAAGTTTTGTAATGCTGGATGAAGGTCTCTTCACTTCCTGAGAGCATCACTAAGGGATATACATGTATTTTTATGTTTATATGTCCTCTGTGAAATGTACAAGACCATGAAATGTTCATCCAAGCATTCAGTCCTTCAGATTTAAGACTTGTATTGTCACCTGTGCTTCAGGTCAATTCAATTCTTACCTGGTCAAGAAAGTTAAGGTGGAAACAACACAATACAGCAAAAAACACACAAACTATACAGTAAGAGATAATACACAAAAGTAAATACACACTAGGAAACATGCAATAAGAACAATACAAATAATTACACAGTACAGAAAAGTTAGAAGTGCAGGAATTGATCAATAAAAAAGAAAATAAGATGTAAGAAAAACAGAGAATCCAGAGGATAACAATGACTTGCTCACTTCTTCAGTCATTGTTTAGCCTAAATTAGTTGCGTAAATACTAGAAAAGAGACTGATATTCAGAGACGCTGGATAATAACTGTAATTATTGTGTTCCTGTAAGACTTTGGCAGATTCTCTGCAGCGCTATTCAACTAAACTCAGTGATCACCATCTGTTTCTCTTATTTTAACTTACCATCGTCACGCAGCTCGTGGTTGTTGCACTGCTAAGCTTTGGTTAATCTGTCTGGTAATAAACTGTCAGACTAAACTGACTGGTATAGATTAAATAAGCAGTTTGTTAAAAGTGCACTAGTGTATGAACTTTATTTATAGTAACTTTTCATTTGCATGCACTTATTTTGCATATGCTTTTGCTGTCGTGTCATAAAAACAAGCAAACGTCTCTATGTAGCAAAATTACTGCCAAAAAGTCAAATTGTTGAAGGAGCCTGTGGGTACACCATATGTGCAGGCATATGACTCTCTCTCTCTCTCTCTCTCTCTTTCTCTCTCTCTTTGGTTATTGCAACAAAACAGACATTTCTGTAAGTCTCACTCCTCCATGTTTTTTGGTTTAAAAACATGGAAAAGGACAAACTAAATGGTGACACTTTTGCACACACAGATGCTAATAAGTCCATCTTATAAAGTTCCTCATAAATTCTGTGATAGTCTTGGAACAGAATGTGAAACAGACCACAGATGTCATTGTCAGTACATTTATAAAATAAAATTAATATATATATATTTTAGCTGAAAAATTGGAGATGCTTTTGTGACAATCGGAAGATGGACAAAACCAACATGCGTTGTTGTGAACTTTTTCGTTGGCAAAATCTAATATGAATCACGAAAGGATGGCAGAAAAAACAGGAATCCCAAGGGAAAATGAATATTTCATTTTTGTGGTCATAAATTATTGCATAGATCTCCTTTCGCAGGTCATACATTATAAATAGTTTTTTTTAACTGTGCATCAGTGGATTGTGTAGCAAAAGAAACTCATTATTGCATTATAAGACATAAAACATACACAGCCAATCAAACACAGTGTTTCTACTTTTGACAACATGCTAATTGGAGATGTTTTATTGTCACAGACATCTGTATCCGTAGATTCACACCAGATGTTACTAAGAGACCTGCTGGGGTTTTAAAGCAATAGGTCATAAATTATTCAACAGTGTTATTCAATCACTTTCCTACAAATCTTACTTTATATATAAAACTAACAAGCAAATTTAGTTATGTAGCTTATTTGTTCAGTGTGTTTAATCAGACCTATCTTAATAATTATCATCGAACAAGTCCTGTTCTACACAAGAACCAAAAGTACCACACTTTTAAAAAATTGAAGAACTATTTTATGGCTGCATGGTTTCACAAAGAACCTTTAACATCTGCAAAACCTTTCTGTTTCACAAAAGATTTTATACAGTGAAAAAGGTGCTTTAGACTACATGCAGGCAATAAAAAATGGTTATTTTAAGAACCTTTGATTGGATGATTCTTTGGAGAACCACAAAAGGTTCTTCTGTGGTGTCTCTGTGTAGATGAATGTCAATGATCAGAAATGAAATCTGTCACAAATGATGTGTTACCTTGTTTTGTAAGCTGTTGCCAAGGGAACACATCTACCCCCTCTGAGGGCAATAGAAGCATCTTTGGGGTGGTCATCTGATCTCAGGCAGCTGTGGTAATGGTTCAGTTAGCCAGTTTGGTTACAGCTGAGCGACTTCTTCAGACGTAAGATCATCTGTGAGAAACAGGAATAATGATAAGGAGGTAGGCAAATCCTTTTTTTGCTTTATGTGTTATGCAGTTCTAAAATAAATCAGGGTTTATTCAGTGCACTTGTGTCTATGGTTAAACCACAGTCACGCTGATAGCCTCACAGCACTGTTTGTGTGATATCACTTTAATAGCCCCAGAAAGGCTGTGAAAGATGCAAAACAAAGAATTCAGCAGAAATAAAGCAGAGAAATTTTAATTCTGCACTGTTTATGCTAAAATTTTGAATGTTTGCATGTGCATGCTGTCATTAAAGAGAGACATTATCAATTTAGTTTTTAGTTCAATTTACACAAACATTTTTACTAGTGAACTTTGACTTTAGACCAGCTGTATTTATATGGTATTTGTACATTTTTACTTTTGCTATAAAACATCACTGATTGATCAGTAATAAATCCTTGGATTTGTTTTCAGGGAGGTTCATCTTCTCATCTTGTGTAATGTGATCAGACAGTGTCTCTCAACTGGTCTTCATGCCCACAGTAAGTTCTTCTAATAGACATTCACTTGTGATGTTTTGTCCATTTGGGATAAAAATAAAAGGGTTCAAATAAGAACACATACATTCACAGCAACAGACTGGCAAACCATAAAGTGGTTAAACTCAATGTGGACAAAGTGACACAGCTTTTCAAACACAGAGAGTCAACACAGATTTCTCACATGCTGGTGTGTGTTAATCAAACACACAAACAAAAGGATGAAGACTTTGAGGTTTCCATGTAAAAAAAGGAAAGAATGGTCAAAACAAAAGAACTGTGACTCTCTTTAGATTTGGTGTTGAGTAATTGATGCAACTTTTCTTGAAGTGTTGCCGTATTCCAGCGTGAACCATCTGCACACAGAGCAAACCATGTGTCCTCAGATTAAATATGGCAATCACTTGTTTCCAGGTAAACATTTTAAGACCAGTACATACATCAGGATAAAACGTGCAATTGCTAAACTTCAGCCTCCTTAATAAACACTTGTTTTATATCTTTAATATAAAACAGGGTTTTATATAATGACTCAGTTCAGCGTGGCTGAACTGGCCAGGAGAGGAACAGTGAAGAAAGTTCCTGGAACAACATCTCAGCATGTTGCCTACAGGATCGGTCCAGAGTTTAACTTCAGGATAAACACGAGGTAAAGCGGTCAGAGACCCAAACGCAGGAGAAGTTTCTCAACATCTGCCCCTGTTCTGATCCTGTAGGCTAGGATGGAAGACAAACTTTGTGAGGCGTACAGATACGATACAAATTATTGGCTTGTGGCGACATCTGCTGATCACTGACGGAACTTCCTCTGTCCATGGTGCTGAATGGTGCTAAAAGCATTTATACAAACCACATGATGTATTTAAATGAATAATTTATCACAGTAATGAGCACCATCGTAGTTTTTGATTAGTGAAACAATTCCAGTAGTTATACCTCACTGTTACTGTACGCCTCACTGTTACTGTACGCCTCACTGTTACTGTACACCTCACTGTTACTGTATGCCTCACTRTTACTGTACRCCTCACTGTTACTGTACGCCTCACTGTTACTGTACACCTCACTGTTACTGTACACCTCACTGTTACTGTATGCCTCACTGTCTCTGTATATCTCACTGTTGCTGCTGTTAGTGTTTCCAAAAGCAAAGATCTGAGTTTGATCATCCGTTTCTGAATCAGATCTGTCTTTCCCCTGGGACTGCCGGAGGAGTTCTCATTTTCTGCAGTTTATCGGATGAGTGGAAACACGCTGACTAAGATCTGGAATATGTGGCAATTGCAAGACCTGAATGGAAACGAGCAGCTTGCAGTGAGGCTCAACGGGGAGGCCCAGTCTGTGGAGTTCTCCTACAGAACCCAGGAGAACCGAGTGATGATGGCTTTATTCCCCTACCAGACACAGCTCTTCAATTCTCAGTGGCACAAGATCCTACTGGTTGTGAAAAAAGGTTCAGTGAGTCTGAAAACAGATTGCACTGCAACAGATTCCCAACAGCTGGCTCCAAGGGGACAAGTCAATTTTGATGGATTTACACACATTGGAAAACTGAAGGACAGACCTGCAATAGCGGTTCCGGTGAGACGTTCAAGTCAATTTCAATGTTTCTAGGAGGTCATATATCACAAAAACAAACGTACGATGACAGAGCTGTGATACAGTAATGGCGTCAGACGTTAATAGTATATAAGAATTAAAAAAGCTGGTATTGAGGTCAAACTCTCTCTGTGTGATTATGAGTTTGAAGGTCTCAGACGAGACTGTCTCTTTAAATGGAATCTGGGTTCTGCTAAAGAGATTCTAGCAGATATGTGTGAATTCTAGCACAGATGTATCAGTCCAAAGGACGACCTCTATTAAAACTCACAAGCCTTTTTCTCCATAATCACAGATGAAAGTTATTGGACATTATTAAGAATTGTTCACAATCATTGTATTTAAATATTTACATTTAAGTTTTATTCATTTAAAAAGAAACTTCTATCCCAAGTGAAACACAAAGAGAGAGAGAGAGATAAAAAGCATTTAACATTTTGCCACAGGGGTCAATAAGCCTAGACTATAAAGCTACATTCACAAAGAGGGATAATTCTGATGCTAGAGACAGTTAAACAAGGTTTTATCTCTCAACATTACAGATTATTTTATTGTATGCAGAACAACCGTGTTTTCAGATATGTTCAGATTAAGGACCTTAGGTTGGCTTACTGGTTAAGATAATCATAAAGAAATTCAATGATATTGATATTTAATGATAATGATATTCATACACAGTATGATATGTAGTGAAATGCTCGTGTTTACTCTAAGTAAACGTTATTGTAAACGTATAGTAAGTATAAAACTTTAAAACAGTTTTAGATGAAATATAATCTGACCCACGTCACAGTACAGCATTATAACATTTAACACAACTAACAATTAAAGTGATGCTTTACCTGAACTTAACAAATGTTTTGACGTTTATAATGGGCAATAATGAAGTGAATGTACCTCTGGGTCTCATTCTTACGAGGTTTTTGTGTTTGTTTCAGTTTGAGCTGCAGTCGATGCTGATCGTCTGCGACGCGTCACTCCCGCAGACAGACGCCTGCGCAGACCTTCCGGCCAGAAGACAGGTGACGTCACACACGCGTCACTCGTACGCAGCGTTGCGCGTTTCATAAATAAATGATATAAACAAATAAATAAATAAAATGACCACATCCAGCAATAAACAACACGGACGTTATAGGCGAATAGCTGTATTTGCGGAGATTGTTTACAGAGGTCAAAGGTCACAGGTGTTTGAACCCGTGCACGCCCGGCTCCTCCCATTCCGCAGCTCTCCTCCAATGGCAGACGCCGAGAGGAGCGTCTCGTGCATATGCATGAGGGAGGCGTGGCTACGGTTATGACGGTAGAGATGGTCGAAGCGTCTTAAGTCGCGTCTTAAGTTGCGTCTTAAGTTGCGTCTCTGGTCCAGCTCGTGATCTGAGTTTGGAGAGATGATGGTTCGCGCCGCAGCTGTGCTGCTGTTACTGGAAACCATCGTGTTTTGCGCAGCGCAGGTAAACGCAACTTTCTCATTGTGTTTTGTAGGTTTCCGAGGCTGAATTTCAGGTAAGATGCGTGTATTTACACTTTGTGCACATGTTGCGCTTCTGCATACTTTATGTGAATGAGATGCTAGTGTTTCTGCAAGCTTCTATATGCATGTACTTTTGCATGATTTATATTAGGAAGATTGATCATTTCCAGCGCTGTAATATAAAGTTAGTACTGATGCATAATTTATATAAGTAAGAAACAAACGATTTATGTAACAAACTCATAAACCCAGTAAGATTCATTATTAGCTGTACTGTCACTGTATTTTTTACGTGTGCTGATATATATATATATATACTATAAAGAAACAATAACACACTCGTTGCATGGCAGGTGTTTTGTTAAACATACTCAACCAGCTTTGCATGGGCTTTTGGTGTTTTTTTACAACGTATTATTTACTTCAAATATGCATAAACCTTCATACCTGAAACACACAGGTGAAAACACTGTATTCATAAATATCACAGCATCGGTCACTTGTTTTTAACAGAGGGTTGGGGGCCCTGCCGGTCCACCAGGTGTGCCGGGAATCGATGGAATTGCTGTGAGTTGATTTGCAAGGAAATCTGATCCTAATTTAAATAATAAACTCAACATTCACCCATTAAACATACTGGAAAACTTGTGTTTGTTGCTGCAGGGGGAGAGAGGGGACACTGGAGAAGATGGTTCTACTGTAAATATCATAATTCTTGTTAAAACTTTGCTTATTTACAATTCACTGTTCTGAGATTGTTCTGTAACTCTCTTTGCGTTTGTATTTGAAGGGCCCTGATGGAGATGATGGAAAACTTGGTTCTGCTGGACTTCCCGGTTTACCTGGTGCTGATGTGAGTCGTGACAAAAACATCTTCAGAATTCTCACCATAAGGTTGGAAAATGTAGACAGTTGTACATGAGAAACCTCACGGTTGTGTTGAGGGTGGGCGGAGCTCCTGGACGGACCAAAAATGCAGGGAATTTCACATGCTGGACCTCAGGAAAGATCTCAGGAAGAGCTTTATCCTACAGACAACGGGGTTTTTGTTTGAGCTTGGACATCTGAAGCCTGGACATAATTAAAACCGTTTTCCTGAAAAAACTCAAAGCAGGGGTCAAGAAAACATAGACTGAGATGAATGATCCACTGAGGTGTTGAATTTGAAGACAGGTGTCTGTGTTCAGACAAACTTCTGGTTAGCAAATACAGTGATTAGCATAGCCTAAAACGTCCTTTATAATATCAATTAGCCATAGTGGCATTAATCTGTATCCTCCTGTGATGCTATTGAAGTCATTTAATAATCCCCCTCTTTCTGTTTAGGGACTGACTGGCCCCGTAGGAGATTCTGGCCTCGACGGCCCACCAGGACCAAAGGTGACTCACTAATGAGGTTCATTCTGGTGCAGCAACTGAGGGGATTATCGTGTGGGAAGAATTCTCACATGATCAGAGCGGATTCAACATCAGTTTCTGTTAAACTCAGTGCTGCTTACAGACTGTATTCAGCCTCAGGCTCATGTAGTTTCACACAGTACTTTCAGAGACGCCATTACTGCTGTTTCTGCTTGTGTCTGTTTTTGATCTTTAATCGTGTCAAACAGTTTAACTACGTTAAGCCTAAAATGAAACGTTGTAATTGTTGTTGCTAAACAGGGTGAACCTGGGAAACCTGGACCCAGAGGGGAAGTTGTAAGTGTTATTTAACTATGATTTAACATCTTACAGTACAACACAATACAGTATAATACAGTACAATACATTACAACACAATACATTACAATAAAATAAAATATAGTATAGTACAGTACAACACAATACAATGCAATTATAATTGTTATTTTCCTTTTTGTCGTTTAGGGAGTTGGACCTGATGGGCCCATTGTAAGTGATTTTAATAATATGATGTGCTATAATATGATACTTTATACGGTTAATATAGTAATGAGTGTGTTTGCACAGGGACCACCAGGACCAGGGGGTCTTCCAGGTGAACAAGGAAAAGTCGGACCCCCCGTGAGTGACTTTAGAGTTGAAGTTTTGTGATTGTTGTCAAACTTACAAAAAACAACTTACCTCAGGTAGTCAATACAGAAGTATTTTATGCAGCATCTGAACTATATGAACTATCAGGTTTAGTAACGTAGCTGTAATGTTGATGCTACAATTAAATTAATGTTATTTAAGTGTTAAAAGCGACACGGTTCTCTGTGTATCAGGGACCCATGGGGGTAAGAGGACCACAGGGGCCTCGTGGGACAACAGGACCCCGTGTGAGTACCTCTGTCACATTTTAAGGGTCATACAATCATAGAGGAATAAGGAGGATCTCTTACAGATGTTGTTTTAACAGGGTGCTGCAGGGGTTCTGGGTGGAACCATGGAGCTGGTAAGAGCAAATGTCACTTCAATGTTTAAGATTGT
>JBAJNP010009021.1:0-18978 GCA_036877545.1 Yasuhikotakia modesta
TCATAACAATTTGACTGTAGGATGCAAAACTCTAAATGGACACAAATAAATCATGGTCACAACTCAATATCCCTGTATAATGAGAGTTGTGTAAAAATTCCTCAGAAATGTCTCCTTGTGCATTTTGCAAAGACAACAACAAACAGGTTTATAATAAGATTATATTTTATTTGTGGGTTAACTATTCCTTCGTTTTTTGTTTTTATGACCCATTAAGCGAAGTTCCAGCAAAGTTAAAGACCTAAAGTGCTTTAATAAGGATATAATTCCTCATATTCCTGTGTACCAAGCAGCACTCAGGTTCCAGCTCACTCCTCTATCTGGCTCCAGCATTTATTGCTAATGTAAAACTGGCACTTACCTGCCATGGGACAGAAGCCAAACCGCTGCTCTCTGTCAAAGTTATAAGTGGTGCCGCACCACTTCATCCCATCTCTTCTGCCATCAGCAGTGCAGTCTGTGTAATTTCTCCCATTGTAGAGGAAAGGGAACTGGCACAAGGCACCATTGGAGTTTCCTCCTCTGGTTGAGACCAAGACTAAAAATGAAGACATTTACCCATCAGTAAACAACCAGCAGTTTTCAGGGGGGTTGTGCAATGACCCCCTCAGGTTAAGATCTTTGCTCACAGACCCAACTGTTTTGGCTGAGGAGCTTGTTTCTAGAGTTTACAGTGCAGTCTAACAGTTCAAGAAAAGATATTCAAGAAATGTTATACCAAACACTTTTCAGCATGCAAATCAAAGCAAGTAGAAAGACCAATCAGAATCAAGTATGCAAATATCATGATGACATCATCAGGTAGACATACTGTGCATATTGCAAGACAGAATTCTATCATTGCAAGTCAATTAGCAAACAAGTAATACACAATGCTTAGGCAATATAAACACAGTGACTACACAACTACAGTTTTTCTTAATCTCACCATTCTTCTCTGTACAGAAGGAGAACTTGTAATCTTTCTCAAAGTCAGACGAGGTGCTGCACCAGAGCTGTCCGTCACTGCGGCCCTCAGACGTACAAGAGTAGAACGTCTTTCCCATGAACACAAAGGGAAACACACAAGGCTGGCCGTTTGAAGTGCCACCATACACCTGAGTCTGGCCATCTGCTCACACACATACAACCAGAAACAAATGAGACCAACCCAAAATAAACACTTGGCGATTTAGACAATCCTTCTATAGATTCTAACCCCACTCCTCGCAACTGATGCCGTTCCCCAAGCAGGTACACAGCATCTGTTTGCTGCCTTGAGTCTTGATCCACCGCATGCCCAGCGTGTAGGGAACGCCTGCATCTGTCAGGCAGGTTCCCTCTGTGGTGTATTCGGGCAGCGGCAGAGGCGGTAACACTGCAGGCTGGACGTTGGTAACCACACGAGACCCTGTACCTATTACACAAAACAACACATGAGGATTCATACTTTTCATCATTTGTGTTTGTTAATTAAAGTATACAGTTCACCAACAAATAATGGCTGATGTTTATTGTCGTGTTATGTTTCAGCGCTTCTTTGTTTTCCTTACATTGTATGTCGCTTTAGATAGCGGCTGCTAAATGTAAACCACTCAGTTTATTCACCCTGGTTGTGTTCTAAATCTGTATGCCATTATATTTTCATTACAACTCAAAAAGAGAATTTTAGATAAACTTAAACAGTCTTTGTCATCCAACAACGGTTCATAGTTCTGTATTCTATGGTTTCTGAACTATGATAACTTGAAAGATTAATAGACCAATTTAAGCAGGTTTTGTGAAAATCTTTAACAGTGCAGTTCTTAAATTAAATAAAAATTTGCTCAAACATCATTGGTTCCTGCCCGGGTATTAAACCTTTGTGTTGCACAGATGTTCCCAATAGATTCTATTTTGGGTAAACCATCCCTATAAGAACAGCATCAGTGAGGGTCTTACCAAGGCTGGTGGTGTGCAGTGAGGCATGTCTCTCACACTTCCATTCTCCACGGCCATTTCCAGTGCACAAACACTGCAGCACGTGCCCACGAGAATCCGTCTTGCTCCATGTGTCTCCAATGCGGTAGGAGGTGCGTGTGTCCTGGTCATTACAGCGGTCTGTAAAAACAGATGTTTCTCATCAGAAAAACTGCCAATCGTATAACTGTTCCTCCTCATTAACGAAATGGGTCGTGATTTTTGTAAGCACACATTTTATGTTTTTCTCTTTTCTACCGATTTAACAATGTTAAATTGTTCCCTTATTCAAAAAAAGGAGGCATGACCGTTTTGCTCACTTCTAGATGTGCATGTTATACGCCCGCTTCCTTCTCCTAGACAGGTACAGTCCACGATCATCCAGCCTTGGTAGGGCTTCTCCCATGTCTCACCCACCATGTAAGACATTCCAGCTGTATTGTCATAGCAGCGTTCCGCTATGGAGCAAAAGTGGGAAAAACAGGTGCAAGTTCCTCATGACTCATGTTGAGAGTCATGAGGAACCTACAATGTTCCTCAGTTCCTCATGCTGAAGACCACCATAATAAACTCAATGGCCAAACTCACCAACAGGTTTGCAGGTCCATTCTCCTTTCCCATTGCCCAAACAGACACACTCGAGCATGTAGTCTCCGGTATCATGAGGCCTCCTCCAGGTGTCTCCAATCTTGTAGGATTGGCCTCCTTCATGGCAGCGGTCTACAACAGATGCCAAGAAGGTAAACAGAAGCAGAACTCAAAAGGTCATACAGTACAGCAAAAGAAACTTCCAGTCTACCCACTTGCAATGGTGCAACTGATTTTCCCTCGACCGGAGCCAATGCACGTGCAGTCCCAGATCATTCCATCTTTGGGCCTCTCATACGTCTCTCCAACCCGATACGAACGAGCGTTAACTTTATCATAACAGGTCTCCAAAGCTGGAAACATACATTAACAGTTCATCGTAATGTTTAGTATAACACTCAACTTAAAGATGCTATATGCAATGCCCTCTTATTATGCAATGGTTCTTATTGTGCGCTACTTATATGCATATATTAAAAAAATCAAGCAATGAACCTGCCAAGTAACGGAACTGATGTAAAGAGATTCACCTTCTGGCTTTGATTTACACTTAATACCAGAGACACCGTGGCAAGTGCAGAGCAGCGTGTTGCTCAGATAGCTGCGCTCCCATTGCTCTCCAACTTCGTAAAACTGACCATTTTCAACACAGCCATCTGCACAGACACAAAAAAAACGCTTCTAAGCCCCATACATCTGAACTGTCTGTAAAACAAACTGTGGTCACACAAAGACAACCAAGACTCATACTCGTATGCATCGAAAATGTATCTTTCATATAGTTTTGTGCGTGCGTAAATCCTTAAAGATGCGGTTTTTCTGTCAAAGCCCGCTTATTTATCAAAACAAAACAAACAAAAAACAAACAAAATTGAGTGCAGGTCAACCTACCTTGAGACACGGATGACACTGAATATTCCTGTGCTTGTCTTCTGTGTTTACCCGTCGCTTTCGGCATACATTGCACAGCACAGGCAAGCAAAGCCACTGCCACTGCCAGCGCCGTGCCCAAAGGTCCACCGGACATATTTACAGATGAAATAAAACAAACGTTGCCCACCAATAGTTAAACCTTTCGTTTGCGGAGAGAAGCTTGCTTGCTGCGGATTTCAGGGTTACCACAGCCGCTTCCACTCTCCAAGTTCCCGCTATGCCTTGCGCTCTGCCTGCGCGTCCTGCCCCTTCTGCTCTCTTGCGCACCTCTGCGGAGAGATCAGATGTGTGGAGCGCTTTTATTTGACCTCCACATTCCGCCCGGGAGGAGGAACTACCCGTACAGGAGCGTAGGAGAGCGTCAACCTGCCCCACAGAACCCTAAACCTCCATCCTGTGTGTGTGCGTAAAAGCTTTAGGATAGTTATGAATGCAAATGTGAAGCGTTTCTGAAGAACAGTGTGACTGTACTGTAATCTGATGAGTTTATCAGCAGATCGGTGGGGGTGCAAAAGCAATTTCCCTCTGGGATTAATAAAGTTAAATCTTGAATTTTAACTCATCTGGTTCCAGTTAAACTAATTCACAACTTCCATAATACTTTCCTGATGATAAAATAATTCTCAGTTTACTGTCACCCCCAATAACGTGTTTATGTGCTTTAAAAATTGTAAATAAAGAACAAAATAGTTCTGTCCCTGTTTCAAATCACACCACAGTCATCTCCATATTTAAAGTGTTTAATACAATGTAAATGTCCTGATATTGTTCTGATACAGTTAAGTGAACCTAAACAGGACCCTTATTTTTATAAGGGTATTTGTAGGTCATTCATGAACAAGCAGGGTTGATGTCATCACCCTCTCATTTTAACTGTATTCCTCTGTCTATTAATGAAGGTTACTGTGATAAAAGGTCTCCTATTTAAACATCATTGGACTTTGTGTTCTGTGTTGTCTTTGTTTGTTAACAACCACACGTTTAATCCTCCATATAATGACATAGGACAAATCAGACTCTTTATGCATAAGTCAGTCATTTGTTCTGTCACTAGGTCACATGTTTGCTTTACCTAGTGCTTTATACTTACATGTTCCCCAGGACTCCACCCCCAAGTTCATCTTCCCTCCCCCAGGATGAGTGTAATATGCTTATGAGTGGATATGCAAGATGTTTTTCTCCTGAGGGGTTTGGCAGCCTAACAGTCAGTTAGCAGTTAACAGTTAGCTAATAATGATGCTTCTTTGAGTTTGGATGACTCTTGGATGTTTCTCAATGCAATCCTGCTTATAATCAAACTTACAAATTATAATCAAACTTACAAACTTAAACTTACAGCTAAGTCCCGACTGGCACAATATGACTTATTTAGGGAAGGAAAGGGGGCTCAGAAGTCTTAATTTGCTCTGTAATTGCTGTGTAAAGGAAACAATTTAGAAAATATAGATGCTTTCTGATATGAGATTTTTCTATAGTGGGGTTTAAACATTATTGTCAGATTTCATTGGTGATCTGAAATTAGTTATTGTAATACAACCTTGACAATCAGTTTTTAAGGCCAGACTTTCCTCATTTAAGTAGATAGGAGCTGTACTTGTACTGTACGCTTATCAGCTATTAAAAATAGCTGCCAGGGGGGCGTCGCCAAGATGGCCTCCTAATGAACTAACTTGCATGGGAGAACTTTGCTAATGGCTAGTCTAAGCCTTTTTGTAATCTCTGCATCTCTGCTCCAGTGTATGACATCATCATCCCAAAGGACAGGGGCGGAGTACAGCTGCAGCCCCTCTCAGTAGACACAACTAAACCCCTGCAACCCCCCACTGAATCTAAAATCAACTCGCTACTCTTTCAGATCCAAAACTCCTTTTCTCTGTCTCTTTTTACACCAACTCAAGTTCCTTCGACTGCGTTTAGTTAATGCTGAGAACTGAAGTCATTAAAAGAAGGGTAGCAAACAAAAATGGTCACACAATATTCATGTGCATCTATGGATTACCATCTATGAATCCATCAGATGTGCTCACAGTGGCTACAGGCAAAGGAAGTCACAAAATTGCTTACCAGAGGAACCAGAGGAAGTTTCAAGTCAGTTAGTGAATGCCATTAGAAGGGCGTTCGTTTATTTGAACAAACTGTCCATCATACAAGCATTATTATCATAACCGCTTGTGCATCTGTGTGATCTCTGTCTCATAGAAAAGAACAGATTCACGATTTTATTACCATAACAACTCAGTTTGTGGATTTAGTCAGTTTATTGATGTCTTAGAAATACTGTTTCATTCAGCTTTAATGGAAAGTCTAGTGTTCTTAGTTCCTGGCCTGCAGTATGTAGAGCATCTTAATTTGTTATCGTATCTGAAACGGTTCCCAGATTTGTATTGCTTGATCCTCCTCTGGGTTGATTTTACAAGATGGTGACTGAAAAAACAATCAAAACAAAGCCATGAACATAATAATCAGATTCAGTGAATGGTTCAGTACACATCCAGACACAGCAAACCCATGAAATATCATTATTACTCTGAGCTATTATTGCACTGATGTTACGTCATCATACAGCATCACCAGGCAGTTTGAATAGAAATCCTGAGACCTGGATAAAGACCTGCACATCATTCCAGATGGTGCCACGGATCTGCACTGTTAGTAATGAGAGAATTCCTTGTCTTGGAAATTCAATCGTGTTGACTAACAGGTATACAGAGGAAAAAGTGTTGAGTTCTTTATTGCCCTGACACACTGGGCAACCATCACATTTCCAAGCTTAAAGAGATTCTTTCACCACCCACCAGGGTTGCAGAGTGTGAATTTGACTTTGTCTTTCACATACATCTGGGTGAGGGTCGCAGAAGGCTTCAGTTAATTTAAAATAACATTAAAGGTTTATTTTGACTATATGGATCGATCTGCATTACTTTGTTATTGTACAGTAAAGGAATGACATCACACTGTTATTAAATCATTTCACATGATGACATCACAAAAACAGAAAAGGTCCTATCTACACGTTACCAAGCCTAATATAGTTTTTTTTCCTGTGGTGGAGGTTCTGTTTTATTACTTTGTTTTTATTATTATGTGTGTGGTGTGTGTGTGTGTTTGTGTGTGTAAGACTGAAAACAGAACACAGACAGTGAGTTGAGCTGTGTGTGTGCATACATGCTTAAAACTCCTGCGTCTCAGATGTGCCTCCCATGAAAAAGACCCAAATGTTTCAATGGCTGGAATGAGGAACATGTTTGATGATGCCTCAGTGGAAAATGATTTCTCCTGAACTTTGTAACTTTGTTTGTAACTGTGCTCCAATGGTGGTGTGATGCTGTGACTAAAATTCAGAAAGGAAAGTTGCTGATCTGAGCCCTGTAAAAGCCATGACCTCATGTGATCATCATGTGGAGAAGCTGCTGTAAATCAGCTAAATAAATGATGTATTTCTAGCCCTGAGTCACTCTGTATTAATTTATTACTCTGGAGACTACAGTGGCTCCAGCTTAGAGTTTTCTTTCACGGAGGTCTGACATGTGGAACAATAGCGTTCTACCATGTGTCTTCTTTAGAACGTCAGAAGATCTTAATAATCTCTCAAACTGTTCTTACATTTGTTCAGACACCAACATCAGTGATCAACTGTATGAAGGTCAGAGTTCATAAAGCTCTACATTTTACTCTGTTTATGTACATCTGTTTTGTGTCATTTACTTCTTCTAATGTTTTACTTCTTTATTTCATGTTGGGCTGCCAGTATAAAGCATCAGCGATGGTGTCCTGTTTTTCTCAGGAAATGTATACAGCCTTTGGGCCGTCCCATATGTCAAAGGCATACAAACACATGTGCTTTAGATAAACAATTATCTGACCAGAAACTTCAACCGACTGCAAAGATTGTACAAATCTTTGCAGTCAAAGATTCTTGTACAAAGATTCAGAGCCAAATTAAATAAATTGCAAATAAAGACGAACAGACAGAAGGTTTAAAAACAATTTTGGAAAAGGAAACCAGAATTTTATGACTGGAAAAAGCTAGAAAACATCTAACTGACCACACCACATTTACCTTAATGCACAAGCCCACACAGTGTTGTTTTATATAAACTGTATACACATTATTGTCAACTGCATATGTAGATTAACAATGATGTGATACGTTTTTAATACAAAGATTGCTAAACTTCTAAGATTTAGCAATCAAAGAATATTAATAACTTGTTTTGTCTTTTTGGTGACTCAGTTGTTAATAATTAAGCTTTGCACAAAACATCCAGTATTAAAACAAATGCTCATCAGCTTTCATAATCATTCAAAACCATAACTTTCAACACCGTGTTCTCTAAACATGACTGTGTTCTCTAAAGTCGTCACTGGCTTCCATTTCCTTCCCATGAAACCCACTGACCCAAGCTGATCTCATCTGAGAAGACAGCTTCCACTGTGAGGATCGGTCCCTCTGGTTTGATATCAACACAAGAGGAAGATCTTGGCAGGAACGGGAGGAAAGCAGTCTGACACCGGCTGTCACGTTCTGACAAGCAAATCTCATAGACTGCTCCAGATAAAACTAGGGTGGGTTATATAAGTCCTGCTCCTTGGGGTATTAAACAAACTTTTTGGGCAAATCAGCTTTAACCTCAACTTCAATGGCCAGCATATGTGGACACATCTAGATAAGCTCTTTGCAATTGGTGCTCCTCAGGGGACGAAAATGTTAGCGGCGCTCCACAGGGGTTCCATCTTATCAAGTTCCTGCCCCACTTCTGCTGCTCAGGCATTTCCGCTAATACACAAACCAAAACGTTTACAGTCACACAGACTTGACATTGTTACAGGAAGTTAAGCCTAAAGATTTCCTGGAGGAATCTTAATTATCAATGTGTTCTTTTTCTTTGAGTTTGTGGCTTTTATTTAGTTTTCAAAAGAAATCTAACAAACGCTTGGCATTCTTCAGTGAATGGAGAATTTTACTTTGGATTGAATTTATCAGCTGTGTGCTTTGCTCAAACTGAGGTAAACATTATAGATCAAACTTAGCTGAGGTAAACAACACTTAAATTAGCACTTAAGAAAGCCACAGTATTGGCCTATTCAGAAACCTATTTCCAAAAAAAAACAAAGTATTTTTTCACAGAAACCTCTTTCAAAATCAGGCCAACATTTAAATCTAATTTATTGATCCTACAGGCACAGATATAAAGGGTTGTTTGGGTGAGAAGGAGCTTAACCTTAGATGAGGAGTTTCTTGTGCATGATTTAGAAGAATGTTGAAGCTGTATTACAAAACACAGAAAGCAAAAGCTTTTTACAGTCAACGGCTTAGATAAGATATTGGATTACAAATGTCTCTCAAATGGATGACCTTTACTGTTTAAAAGCACACAAGAAGGAACAAATCCAAAATGAGAATAAGGGAGCTGTTATTGTGAAAAATAAACTATGAGGTGCTTCTCGGGGGACGTACAGAACGGAAACATGCACCTCTCCACAACTCTCCCAGTAATTACAGCTGTTTAAATCCATTCAGCAAGAGACAAGTAGCTACAGCTTAGTAGCTACTAAGAATCAGATTCTCTTTCTCTAGTATTTTTTATCATGTGTCCTTTGACCTTGACTCGCCTGACAGAGCCACTTTCTTCCCACCCCCACTGGGAAGCCAAGCAAAGAACAAAGAGGTCACCACACTTAGGTGATAAATTAGCATCTGGACACTCCTTTAAAGGCAACCTGCTAGCACACTAGCATTTAGAGTCCCACATAGAATCTGCACAAGTCAATGGAGCCATTGTTAAAGCTAGTTAGCGATTGGGTTCCCAGAGACCATTTTGGTGTAATGTATGAGATTTGTGTGGAGATGTATGGCTGTTCTCCTTTGAAAACAAACATACGTGGTGCTTTGAATCCTAAAATGGCTAATCATAATAAAAGCTATTCAGTTTCATGGAAATTCATGTATAAGTTTGCTAATGAAACAAGAGAGAATATATTTTACTGACTAGAGGCAGTCTGAGTATTTAAACTCTCCAATCCAATTTAGCGTTGAAATGGGCCGTGATACAAGATGTTGTATATTATTCATGCCAGAAAGTAATAGATGAAGCCTGAGAGTTAAATTATATCCAAAACAAGCACATAAATAGAAAGTAACCTCTGATATAGTGTTCGCTAGGTCTTAAATACAGTCAGTAACAAACTGGGTGATTAAGACAGAAAATTTGCCAGACATTTGCAACCGAAGTACCAACTTAAAATCAAATACATTATATAATAAGCTAATATAAACATTTACTGGTTGAGGATTCATGTGAGGTAATATTAGCTGATATTTATGCAAAGGTGATGTCACAGAATGATAACACTTGCGTGACTCAGTCAATGGTGAGCAGACAGGAGACTAACAGTGTCTGATGTCCATCTCCCACACCCTCTCAGTCTGCTGAAGGGACCTGTAGTATGGAAACCACCCTTCAGTTTGACCCTGGAGAACATCTTGCGAAACATTTTCTCATTTAAAGAAAGTATCTTTATTTTGTGAACAAAATGGAAAGTGAAAACTTAGAAATAAGCTTCTGTGCTAATTAGTTCCATTATCATTTCATTTGCATATGATAAATTGTAAGATGATGTTCCTTCAAGACTGTACTGTTTTATATGTTCTCAACACCGAGAACCCCAATGTCTTCAATATGGTACTGCTGACAGGATTTACAGTAAGCGTATCAGTCTCTGTGTCATGTGGAGTTTTGTGGCCGATTTCAGAGCTGTGGTGAGTTATAAAACAGGCTGAGAACAGCAGTTATCAGCACACAGTCAGACTGAGGAGAATGGTGTGAGGTAAAAACATTCAGACGCCCTTAATGAGGTAGAGCTCACACATTGTCCCGTGCAAAACACACTGGGAGAAATTCACTAAGAGTAAAGCATCTTAGTGCATCTTGCTTGGATTGTGATGCTAAAGTGAAGAAAAGGATTTGGGGTTGAAATACTGAATCTGTTTAGCAAATTCTCCTCAAAGGAAGAACACACACAAAGCCATACAAAAAGACTCAGATATGGCTGTCACTGCTTGGCATTATTGTTTATAGAGTCTCTGTCATTTCCCACACCACAACACAAGAACTCTTCTGAGGACTAACTTTAGTAATTGACAGCTATAGACAGATTTTTTCTTTCTGGAAAGATAATTTTTATGGGGAAGTTTCTACTCAGGGATGGACAGGCCAGTTCAATTTGTAATGGAGTGTATCAGGCATTTTAAGGTCACGGCATTGTAAATGTTAGGAATTTTCTGTAATATACAAACCTCTTTGACATACAAACCCTTCATCAACTACAGCAGCCATGGCAACAGGGTGTGTCTACACCACACACACACACACACACACACACACACAGAGTGGCCCAGCATGTTTGTCTCATGTTTTGGGGGGTATTTATAGATCAAACTTAGCTTAGTTGCGGATTCAGTGATTGGCAAAAGCCTGAGATCCTTCTAAAATGTGGTTAAGTTTTAAATACAGATCTTAGAATGGAGGTTTTATAATGGTTAACATCTCTATGGTAACATGAAAGGTCAGGCATGGTTATATGTTCTCCTGGTGATGTTATTGTGACCTGAGTCAAAGACTGTTTCAGCAGGCCAGCGGTCAGAGTTTGGAGGATAATGTGTAGAAAAGGTTTAGGTAATGGATAAAGTGGCAGTTAGGATGGCTAAACAGTTTAAAGAGGAACAGCTGAGGTCGGGAGAGTCTGGGTTATTATTGAGGGATGTGTACAGGGTCAGGAAGAATAAGATGAGATCTCACTTGTTTCTCCAGGAGTGGAAAGAGATACAATTGAGAGCAAACTGAAACTAAATAGTGACTAGACTGTGATGAGTTGGAATAAAGATGTTTTTCTTCTCAGAATACATTCATTTTGGGCCATTTTTAACAGGGCTACCAAAACTACCAACATGCTAAAGTCACAAAATCAAAAGTGCACGGGTTCAGTAACACACACAATCAGATATTCCTATTCTTCAATTCCTATTCTCATTATTATTCTAAATAAATGTTACAGCAATGCCAGATTCTTGTGGCAACTTAAAGACACAAGAGTTACGGTTACTTAAAGCTATGGCAATATGACATAAGTCAAGACATTTATTAAGCACATGAATTAGAAAGATCCATGCAAAATATTGCCTTCTACAGACACCTAATTTCTTTACAGTGCAGTAAATCCTTCTTCTTTGAATGTTTATCTCCATTTAGAGGCCCTTTCTTTTAAACAAATATCTCTGCCCACCTCTCTCTCTCTCTCTCTCTCTCTCTCTCTCTCTCTCCGCTCTTGTGACATAACTCCACTTTTCTCCCTCAAGCACATCTGGAGTTCTGCTTTGCTCCAAAGGGACCGTGTCACCCCTCAAAGAGGTTTAAACCAAACAGTTCAAATCAGTGAATAGGATCAGAAACGAAAAACACTGATTTAGTGCCAGTCTGCTTACATGCTAATTCAGCTTCAATATGGTTCGGTCTCACGAGCGCAAGAATAATGGGTTTCATTCGTATCTATGACAACTGACCCATGTATGATGTTTCCTGAGAGGGGGTGCAGAATAAGAGCGCAGCCTTCAGGTGAGTTTTTGTCTCCAACAAAACACACACATCTATTTGTGAACTGGACTCAACTGCTACACAGGGCAAATACTGCAATGGTGATTTGCATACTTCCTCATTTAAATTTCCTTTATGAATTGTAAAGTGTTAGTGGTAATTCTCAATGACACATTCCTGATACATATAATTTATGGCTGTTACTACAAGAAATGTTTACTGTTGTAACCCAGAAATCGACTTGTGTCTTTTTGTTCCACCACAGAAACTCTCTCAGTATGTAAAGCAGTCTGCTGTTGCTCCGCCTCCACACTGTTGCTTCCCTGTCATATTCATTTAAATTTACAACCAGAAATGACAACCAAAATGAACTCTTGTTACAAAAACTTAAGAAAGATCTCATTGAAAAATCCTGGTTCTCTAGATCTCAGTATAATGAGATTAAGGGTATATTAAAGACAGCAGGTCAGGGTAAAACAAGCAGGATTTGGAAAGATTTCCAAAAGCAGAATTTTTGCTTGTTTACACTGATGTTCAAACTTTTGCCCTCTGAAGTAATAAATGTCTGTATGTGATCTAAAAGGCTGAGGCTACAAGCTCCTTTTCTTATACTGACACAACTCCACAATCTTCTGTTGTTTTATGAAAATACAGGACGAATGAAAGAACAGAGAGGTTTCCCAACCATGCTGGGGCCCATTAGAGGAAGACAGTGCTTCACTTTAACATAAACTGACAACAAAACTTTGACAGCCAATAACAGGCTGGTATTGAACAATTGATGGTTCTAAGCCATAGAATGTATAACCCAAAGTAAGAAAAGAGCCTATAGCATATCATTCAGAAACATGGATCATATAATAAATGCTTATTCACCCTCCAGACTAATGCCCTCCAGTTCCTTGTGCCTGCCTAGTTCTTTCTCAGAAATTAAAATGGTGCCCCTAAAACAAAGCCTGAAAATGAAGCCATTAGAATTCATGGAGGTAGGAACTAAAATGGCCCCATACAAATATAGGATAAACATCATCACAGGGCCACAATATCCCCATTTGTCCACCCTGAAGACAGCCCTGTGTGAGAGACTCTATGCTTTACTTATGTACTTTCACAGAAGTTCTTGTTTATACAAACAAAAGTGATAAAGATAAATTAGCTTTAATCCAGGAAGTGCCTGTGCAACTAGCATCAGCTAAATTGTTGCACATTCTGACAGAATGTTTGTGGTCAGTGGCAATGATGTTGAAATCTCCACCATAGATCTTATAGACAACTGCTGTCTCACTGTACTGATAAGGTCCAAAAAAACCCTCATGGATCTTGTTGCAAAAAGGACCACTGATGTTGAGCAACAGGCATCTCCAAAACCTTTATCCTAGAAGCCCTATTGGCCAAATACACCCATTAGAAATTTTGAGTAGCTTCCATGAGGTTTTAAGTGCCATCCGAACCAAAAAGTAAAGTAGATATACAAACATATTCTGTTTATGCCTTAAATGTGAGCAGTAACAGTGAAGCTAATTTCTCTCAAGACTGCTTTCCTTATGTGGAAATAAAATTATATACTTTATATTCATGTAACTTATTATAAAAGTAAACATCTAGCAGTAACAAGTAATCTGTAAAATGTGTTCCTGCTTTTAAAAGCTTTAAAACCGTCATCAGTCTGATTTATTCTCTCTGGTATAAATAAATTTTGAAGCACTTATTTATTAATTTTGTAACACTGTCATGTTTTTTGGATTGGGATTGGATTGACTTTGTAAGAGTTTCAGTTTCTCATGGCACATAAAATATAAAGTAGGTTACAGCCAAAATAAGCCACTGTAGCTGATTTCACACACATCTAACGGGGGAATAGGGGGCGATGTCTGGGCCCAGGCCTGTTTACCTCACAGGCAGCACAGCAGACAGGCCCGACTGCTCTCCCTACCAAGTGCCCTTATGATGAGAAAACCATCCTTGCTTCTCCTCATCACCTTCTTATAAACTGTAGAAGCACAATGATCTTACATATAGCTGCTTTTGCCTGAATGTTATTATTGGTGAAGGAATTTCAGGGTTTAGCATAAATGTTTTGATTAATCAGTTGGTGGACATCACAGGAAGTGAAGCGTTTACACTCTGGTAATGGAACTCTCTGTTAGTAATGAAACATTTGTTTGCCGTAAGCTAGTCAGTGAGGCTACACATGGTATGGATGTTAGAATATAAAACACGCTTCAGTAAGTAGTCATGCTCTGTAGTGTGGTGACAACGTCAAAATCTGAGTATATGGTTACAAGAGTCACTTTGTTGGGTCTGACAAGTAAGACCAGGCGAAACACAATCGAGTTGCGCATACAGTGGACACACCCACAGAACAACATTAAAATACAAAAAAAGAGGACATACACACAGACAGACATGTGACAAAAACTCTGTGGTAAAATGTATATTATTAAAAATAATAGTTATATATATAATCATCTTTTATGATCAATACATTCTGCTAAATAAACGTTCGAATTAAAACATTACTGTAGACGTAGTATTGGAGAAAGACCTTTATCCCACATTACTGTAGGGTGCAAAATGACAATCTGTTTCTAAACTGTATTCATTAAGATAATGAAATAGGATTTCTAGTTTTACATCAGCAGTGATTTATCAACACAGCTGGAGGTTATTGAGGGAGAAGTAAGAGAAGCAGAAGCTGAAAGTAGAAAAAGCAAGAACTTGAAAATTAGGGAAAAAAACAGGTGTGTTAGTATTCAGTGCTGACCCAGTTGCAGAGCTGATGTGAAGTTGGACCTCAACCTGCAATAATTACAGTCGTTATGAAATACAATCACACAATTTGGAACAAAATGCCTGCATTTGTATTCTGTCTGTGAGGAGCTGAAAGGGGCAGATCGTCTTTCACAGACAGACCCTGAGATGACATAAGATGTGGAGAGTTTCTTTGGTCATGGATGGACATTTCCAGCAACTGCTACAGTAATGTGACAACAGTCAACACATTTACACACACACACACACACACACACAGTCACAGACACAAACACACAGTCACAGTCACACATAATTGGAACAAGGTGTTGCTGCTGGCTTTCAACAATTCAAGACAGCCAAGCTTGGAGAACATTTATAATAATGCAGCTTTTCCTGCACACACAGCTTTCTCAGTCTCTCTGCTCCACATCTGTTCCAGGCCCCTCAGAATTGCCCAAAAGAGTCAATATATAGGTCAACATGCACAGCCGTAACTCACTTATCATCTGATAGAAAAACATTCAACAGAAACTCGTTGCATAAAGCCCACCATCACACACTGCAGTCAATCTCCATAAACGCATAAGGAGCTCATATTAAATCCTTGCTTAGGAAACGTTTAATAAATGTGTTAGGCTGACCTCTGTCGGTGGATTTAGAGATCACATAACATGTCAATTCTCCACGTGAAACGTTAGGATTAAAAACATTCTGAAGTATAAAAATAATCACACTGAGACAACATGGATGACCAGGTTTTGTACAAACTTTTACGGAAAGTATTCTTCGTATGAGCGTTGTCTTTTTGTAATTACAGTTTTGTCACTCAAAACATAGTTTAACTCATTTGACCGATTATTGAATAGCAATAAATGACACCTGCCTGTGTATCTTATCTGTGCAATATCTGAATTATATATTTAAATATATACATTTAAAGAGACACCCCCTCACCTGAACTCAGAATTACAGATGTTGATTGATTTAACAATATAAGTCAAGCATTACACCATTGCTATATATTATTATATTATAATTATAATTGCAACTATATATGTCATGTTATCTAATCCATACACATAAAATATCTTCCATTCAAACAGAAGCCCGGCTCAAAAGTTGCTCTATTTTACGGCTTAACCTTTGGATATTTTTCTTTGGCCAAATGCACAAAGTCTTCAGCACTGTCCAAAGACACCAGGCGATCCTGAGAAATAATTAAGTACAATGTTTCATTAAACTGAAATTCAGTTAGCCTGAATCAGTTTAAAGTCACATGGATTAAACCTCTTTAATATAATAAAGGTTAAAAGTGTGGTAAACTATTCATGTTGATAAAATGACATCACAGGAAAGGGTTTATGTAACATACACACACAAAACATAGAGGCTAAAGGGTCAGGACTGTTATTGATTATGCAGAAACAGGTTTACCATGACAAAGAGGTATTTCTCATTTGTGTCCAGTCCGCAGGGGAACAGGCCGGTCTCCTCCAAAACTATGTGCAGAAGGTCTCTGGACTTCTCCAAATTCTCGGAGTCACTCAGAACAGTCTGTCTGTTCACTGTCAGCAGTGTGTCAGCCTCCCTCTGGTAACCTGGATCAACAAATATGCATTTACATTTAGCGGTTTTATCCAAAGTGACTTACAAGGTAAAACATGCATGTACAGTTATTTGATACATCATACAGACATCAGACACACACGTCTGATTACATACAGACACAGACCTACACGCAATGAAAAACATAGCCAACTTTTTAACATTACATATCATTTATCACAAACATTTTGCTTGAGTTATTAGAGGATGTTAGAAATTAGAGGGTTAAAATTGTTACAGAATGAAATGTTTAAATAACGTTTATATAACGAAGCAATTAATAAAACTATTAAAACATTAATAAACACTTGTAAAGAACATTTCTAGAACTTTAGAAACATTTTAAAGGTTTCTCAAACCCTAAAATTGTAAGTAGTCCACCTTACCTAACTGAAGTAAGATTTTCTTCCAACGTGCACCAACTTTTCTTTGAGTGCACTTGAGAGTGTGGATGTCATAATTCAGTTTCTCCCATTCCTAACACACACACCACACACACACACACACACTTTTATCAAAGTGACTTACAGTGCAGTTACATACTGGATATCTTGCTAAACATTTGACAACAGTGACCTCACACATTATAGTGTTGCGTATGATCATTGTAAGATATGTTATGGGCCAGGTCAGTGTTCTAACCTTAACTAACCGTTACCACTTCATTACTACTGTTTCTGGTACATTTGTGTGAACTAAAATCAGTTTTAGAAATTGGCAAATTACATTGACCTAAATTCCAACATATTTAATTATCATGACCTGAGATGCAGAAAAGTCACTCTGATCTCTTTGAAAAGTCCATGTTGCTCTAAATCACACAAATGCAACACCGTAGGATGTTTCAGACCTAATAAGTTGCTTACAGTAGCTTGGCAGAACCACATACGAAGAACAGATTCCCTGTTTAGTTGATTTAGGACAGCACAGCTTATTGAATGATTGCATTAGGAGGAGCTAGCAGGATTTGGTGAATATAATAGCTGTGTGACATGGGTAGAGGCTGACAAAACAAGAGACAGCTGTTCTCTCTGGCCATTACACTAAACAAAATCTAACTGACCTACATTACACACACAAGCTCAAACAGCTGCAGGCAAATGACTTACAGTTCATCAAAAATTGCGATAAGAAACAGCTTCTCACAATGAACAGAAAAAGATAAGAAATGAATGAGCTATTTTTACATGTAAAGGCTTCATTCAAGTAAACAAACAAAGTTGACGTACAGAGTTGGACAGATGTGCAGTGAAACAGAGTCTCTGTTATAGTTAAAGTGATTCTCACCTCAGTGTCTTTATCCACCTGGTTTCTCCTCATGATCAGCAAATGTAAGTCAGGGTCTGTTTCTCTGTCTGTGGTGAAGCTGGAGGTTTGAGGGCTGCTCCGGATCTCCTCATCAGGTCTGGATCTGCTGCTCTGCTGCTCATGACACACAGCTGTATCGCTGTCACTGGACATACTGGTTCTGGTGGAGGCAACACATAGACATTATTGAACCATTCAACCCGTCAATAAACATTTTCAATATTTACACATTACAACATTCAACACGTTCCACAAACACATCTGGACACAGTTGTGTTGTCTGTGGATCAACTATTGTCTAGATTTAAAATTTTACATAAAGCAAAACTTACCTTAATCGTTCCTCTCATTAAACAATTTACTCAAACTGGGTGAAATGTTTATATATCATAAATGATAAAAGTGGTTTTCTAATGGAACATTACAAATGTCACTCCAACATCTAAAGTGTAACTGAGATTAAATCTGAATTTCAGTTTGACTACAAAACATTATTTTGTACTGAAACAATGATAGTAAATTATTGTTCTTACCTTAATATAAAATCTTTCTCTTCAGTTTTATAAATGGGACAGCATCCAGAATAAAACGCGCCCATTTAGAGCCTAAAATATTTTCATGAGCTCAAATGGAGTCCTTGTTAGTGACATTCATTGTTATAGTGCCTCACAGTAGAGCCAACATCCTTCCTGAACCAGGACACAAACTTGTGCTGGTGAAGTTATTTCTCACAGATGGTGTCTTTAACTTGATAATAGGCAACCCTGACCATGTGACAGCATGATTTAAACTCTTGGGACTAACACCATAGAAAAGCAGTCATGTCCAGAAGAAATATAAAACAGCAACTGTCTTATTAAATGCATCCATTGATGACTGCAGTACATGTAGAATTGACAGTTAACAGTTTAATAATAATAGTAATAATTAATACTAGAAGATACTTATGTATTTTGGAAGCTACATGTGGTCACTCAGACTCAGACAATAGCAATGGTTCATTAACATTATATTTATGACACTTTTACAGCGCATTTAAACTATACATTGTATCAGTTTGTGTGTTTCTGGGATTCGAACCCACAACCTTTGTGCTGCTAACACAATGCTCTTCCCATTGAGCTACAGGTACATTAGAACCTTAAAAAAGAATGTTGAACTTTAAGTATTAATTTGAAACACAGTTTAATTGATGGTAGTGAAGAAACTATAACAAAAAACGTCATTTTGAATACAGTTTATTATAAATTATACATTCCAA
>JBAJNP010009022.1:0-18974 GCA_036877545.1 Yasuhikotakia modesta
GTGTCAGTCTAACAACACATGTTTGGATTATCCAGTCTCATACATCATCCCCCCAGCCTCAGTGTGTGAACTGTCTCAGGCACGGTGGGCCGTATGCTGGGGTAAGAACTTACTCAACGCTCATACTGTCACTTGTTCTTTATTTCTTTGAACAGAAGGCAACATGTATTAAACCCTTTATTCTCCCTTTATTCACACGACTGCTGTTACTGTGCAGAGTTTCCCTCTCTGAGCTGTTTCTTTAGTGCTGTGAGTAATGCTGTCATGATGAAGCCCTACTTCACTGAGAGCAGGGCTTCTTCAGTAGGGGGCAGCAGTGATGAAGGTGAGGGTGTGTGACGTGTTGTTTTTGTGTGCCAGTGAACTTTGAGGCTCTGATCATCGCTATGGCTGTGGTATGTGGAGCACTGCTGGTGACTGTCAGTGTCTGCTGCTGTTACTGCTGCTGCTGCAGACGCAGACGCTCCCCAAGGTCAGATCACACCCTACATACTACACCCTACATACTACGCCACATCACAGACTCCATTCCACAAAACTACAAAATGCTCTGCAGTACACTACACACTGCTGTACAGTTATTTCTTCTTTCTGCCTCTCACTGAGGTTCTGGTCAGTCTGTTGGGTTTATTGTTCAGTTTTGAACAGCTAACGTTGTAACATTTAACATTTACTGCCCTCACACCTTCTTCATGTCACTTTTCGGTTTGACTGCTGTGGTTTCAGGTTGGACAGTGAGACAGAGCAGTATGTCAGAAGGAGGGAGGAGATTCGACAGAGAGCGGAGGAGCGGTACGTGCTTGTGTGGTGAAGCACCATCAGGACTTTCAAGAATTTTCAAGAATACACAAAGAATAAAAAGTTATTTAAGAATAATGTTAAAAAACATGAGGGACAAACTCAGCGTGAATCTTGTGGGTTTTCACTTAAACACTTTGTGTTCCTGATTCCAGGTTGTGATTCAGTTAGTGTGTAGTGTGCTATTACAGCTTCATACTGAACTTCATGTGTTAACTCTTTAACAATACATCAACACAGTACCACAATGATGTGTTAATGTTTGTTTATTGACATAGGCGTAGCAAAGTTTACTTCACAAACTCGTGAATTCTGGCTGCAGATTCCTCTGTTTTAAATTCCTCTGCTGTGTAAACAGCCTCAGTGACGTAAAATGACCATTTAGTCAGGATTTTAGAAAATCTGTGTGTGTTCCGTATTACTTTAATATTACACCTGCCTATTGAAATGGGTACATCAGTTCTGTTTATTTGTATTGCAGGAGGGCAGACATGAAAACAAGACATGATGAAATCCGCAAGAAGTATGGTGAGTGAGCTTAGTATTATTGAGTCTGTATAGTGATTTCTGTTCACAACACTCATTCACTTTAAGCAGAATGATAAGAGTCACGACTGTGTTGGGCATCTCTACAGCTGCTCCAGTCATACAAGAGCAGGTCATATATACCTAAATGAGGAACATAAGCAGGGCACGTTTTGAACACTTTTCACAACAGAGACAGTCACTGATGATTGGCTGATTCCAGCAACCTTTATTTCATTCAACAAATCTAAAGTCTTCATTGTCAGTTTTGTTTGGCTGAGGTTGTTTGGCTGAGGTTGTTTGGCAGTCTGTGTGTTTATTGACACTCCAGTGAAATCAGTTGGAAATCAATAAGAAGTAGTTCCTGTCCATACTTGCAGTTACCTGTCACACATTTAACTGCTGTTTTCTTCTGTCTTCCTAGGTCTGATTCCAGATTCTGATCATCCATACAGCAAGTTTGAGAATGAGTGAAACGGAGATGACAAGAAACGCTTCGCCACACGCTCTGAACGCTTCTAAACGCATTACTGTAGGCTAGATAGCTGAGGTCTGGAGGTTGCCAAAGCTGAGATTACATTGTTTGCCCTTTCATTAGTTAGTTACCCATCACATTCTGCTCTGATCTAAACACAACAGCATCAGGTTTTAATGCTTTAGACACAGACGCTGAATACCAGCATCTAATAGACTTACAGTAGAATCTAATAATAAAGTTTCACCCAATAGTGAGAACTGAGTAAAAACTGAGTATTTACTCACCCCAATGTCAGTCCAAACACATGCTGTGAAATTCATCTTAAAGCTTCACACAGCGTTTCATCCATGCAGTGTTTCTTCAAACAGAGACTGAAAGCAGCGGTTCAGTGATAGACATTGTTCACATGAATCATTTGAAGCTATGCTGCAGTTTAGCATTGGAATGGAAGTGTTGCTGATGTCAGATCTCTGTAAGGCTTGTACAGTGAGGAGATTATTGAGACATATTGGTTTAGACAGACAATATGGTGAGCAAATAAAAACAGCGTTTTTACTCTGAGTGAATTGTAGTAAATCGGTTAACCTCACTGTGATTTGTTTGTGATTGTGAGATCAGGTTAATTAGCAGGTTTGTTTTAAACCACTCTCCTCTGTGAAATGTTTGTTTTTATAATGTGCATATGTCCTAAAAAACAAGCTTTTCTTTAGGTTTCATTACACCCATGACTTTGTGTATTTCTATTAATAAACTGAATCCTTAAAGCTTTTAAAAATGAGTTTTAAAGTTTGTTTACAGGGTGAAATTCACATGAGAATCGTCTCCCATCTAACTGCCTGAAGGAAAGAGGTTTTATCTCGCTCACTCAGAACAGCCCTCTATACTAAACTAGCATTCATTCTTTTATTCTGAAAGGCCATTTCCTCTTTTCGTCACTTACAGAAGTTGATGAGCCCGTGGTTCATTTAAATGCTGAGGAGATAAATGTTCCTCTTAAATGTATTTACAGGCTACTGTTTTTCTGGATCAGTAACACAACAATGGTCGTAAGAGTCTGTTACAGGGAACAGCTGTGCTGCCCTTCGTTCATGTCATACAGCGCATATCCACAGCATCTTCAACGGCGCTGCGCGTCATCGCGACGCCCCCGCGAGGACGCGAGGCGGGGCGCTGCTGAAGATTGACAGGTGATACAGCGAATTACAGAAGCCGTGTCTCATACGCGACCAATGGCTGTTCGGCGGGGGCGTGGTTAAATCTCAGCGTCTCGCTCCATCTGAGCAAACGGAGAGTCTCAAAATGATCTCCAGGTTTCCAGAGAGGAGAAGAAAGCGCGACCCGCTGAAGTTTCAGACATGAGCGTGTGCGTGTGCGTGTGCGTGTACGTGTGCGTGTGCGTGTGCGTGTGCGTCCGGCCTCTCGTCGCAGGTGGGATTTAACAAAGCGGAGAATGAAGAAAGTGAGAAGGACGCTGTCGGAGCGCTGGAGCCGCAGCGGTGAGTGCAGACATCATCTCCCCGCGCTGCTGACCACGGTGACGGTTCATCTCAGCCTGTGGCTCAATGCGAAAGTTTCTTTTGACTGGTGCGGACGATCTTCAAGCAGTGAGCTGAGCACTTCCAGATGTTGAATCCGTTCTCATAAGAACATACGATATCAGTTTTTGAAGATTATTACTGTCCTGGTGTCTTTCAGACCCCAATTGAAAGACGGGAGGTGTGTGTGTTTTAAAAGTGCCTCTGCTGGCAGATCTGGAGGTCTTGGACACTGCCCATCATTTCTCACTTTTATCCAACTAGCACAAGCTGCAGTGGTCAGATGATCTAGTGTGTCTTGGCATAAAGATAGATTCATTAAAGCCTGTTGAATTTATATGGGCTTTGTTCCAAACCCTAGTCAGCAGCCTATATAGGCAACAGAATATTTTGGTTAAGTTCAAAGGCAGCATCACAGCATGACTTTGTGAAGGCAATCCCATAATTCATTGTGACAAGCAACATCCTTCCACTGCTGAAGTCAGTTTTGAGTCTGTAAAGAAAGACAGAGAGCTGTTTCTGTGTAGGGCGTTCCAAACTTTAGGGAGGTTGACTTGAGTAAGAATGCTGATTTATAGACAGGTGGCTGTATGTTTTCATGTGTGACAGTCTCTGTGATCTGTGTGTTTTATCTCTCATTATACCGCATGCTGGAGATTTTAGTGAGATGCTCAGTGCTCACTGAAGGCTGACGTGACTGTCAGACAGTCTAACTACAAACATCTAACTACACAAAGTCCTGATGAGACACTTCACCGAGTGAAGGAATATAAGAGTAAGAGTTCTCCTCTGAGAGACGCAGTTTAACAGCTCAGAGCAGGAAACTGAAGAATAATAATGTGAATAATCATTGAGCAGGAGGCAGAGAGAGGCTCTGCAGGCGTGTGTAACAGTCATTCTGCTCTTATGTGTCTAAATGCTGTGAGTGATGTTCACTTACACTGTGAATCTGCTGCTGCCAGTCTTTCTGCTGAAATGTGACGCATCTCCAGATACTGCAAATACTGTGTTACTGTGTCATTAAATGTTTCTAAAACAGGTTTAGTTATTAAAAGAGAAGTGTTGTGTCTTTTCTCACGTCCTGTGATTGTGCTGTGATGTGACTGAATGTGTTTTTGAGCTGAAGTCATTCTTCAGAGGTTACAGTCACTTTTATTAGTTCTTTATTTGCATGTGAATAAAACATTATTGACCCATTAATGTTACTCTTTAATTCACTGTGTGATATCATATTTCTTTTTCTCTTCAAGCCTTCAGGAAAGAAGACAGTGGCTTTGATGAGGTAAGAGGGAATTCATCTTTTGTAATGGTGGGACCTGACAGAGTCTGGTCTGGTGTTGTTTGAATGTTGGTCTGGGTTTAAAGGGTCAGGACGTGTGCGATTGTGGGGTTTTGTTGTTCTATTGCTCTTTTGTGTCAAGACACCAGATTAACTTTTTCTCCATTAGCCGTAAAAAAGCCCTTGAGTGAAGACAAAATCGCATTTAATGCCTGCTGGTTAAACTTTTCATCCAATGTTTTGTTTCTGTGGATGAATGGCTCTACAGGAGAATATCTGAGGGATCTGATCTTCAGGAAACAGATTGTGTTCAGTGTTTCTGCTCATGCGATAATTAATGTTTTTTCCACTTTCAGTATTTGCTCAGAATTGCGTTACTGAGGCATTTGTGGCTTCAGTTTTTGCTGATTTCTCTGGAACTGAGTTTCCCAAAGTATGCAAGACGTGTCTTGGTGACCACAAGATTAAGTTTCTATGTGTAAGATGCACAAGAAGTTGATTTTTCGGTGCTCAGAAACACAAAATGTTCACCATACAGGAAAGTGTCAGAGATTCAGATCAGATGTTTTATCACTGTTACAAAAATGTGATGTTTTCCATCATTTGAAATCTCAAATGGATCTCAGTATTTCTGAAATTACTTGATGATTTTTGTCCTGAAGTTGAGTTCTTTAAATGCTTTAAATGATGAAAATGCCGTGTGGACATCAGGAGATTATTGAGCAATGATGTAGAAAATGCTGCTGAATTAATACATTAAAGCTCAGAAAATATACTGATTCACAGAAATGAATCAAACATGTCAAATAAACAATATATATTTATACTACACTGTAAATTATAATGTAAAATAAAGTAAATGCTATTTAGTGTGTAATCAGTTTTATTGGCAGATGTAGATTCAGTGTTAAAAGCTATTCATGTGTCAACAGTTTAGAAATATGGTTTCTGTTCTCCTGTTTTTTTAATAGAAATGCAGGTTAGTGCATTAAGTGTTTAACCGGTTGTGTGCTTGTTGTTTGCACTGCTGCATTGGTCCTTCAGGTTAATGCATTTCTCGCTGTGCTGCTGCAGTCAGATCTAGTTAGAGCTGCATGCGTATGTTTCTGCCCCACGAGGCCTTCAGGAGGGGCAGAAGGCTGTTTTTTCTTTACACTCGTCTCTTTATACACATACGTTTGCAGATGTCAGCCTTTGCTCAGTCATCTCCACGCATCTTGAGAGCTGTGAGGGCTTTGTGAGTGAAGCTGACCTGCGCCTGCAGCCTCCAGGTGACTGTATATGTAGTGTCTACACTACATCGTGTAATAGTGTTGTCATGTAATAGTGTTGTACCTTAAATCATGTGTTTGTACTTAGAAGGTTTAGCCTAACCCTGATTTCTAAGTTCTGGTTTGGCCATCAGATGTTTTCAGCTATTTAGGTCCTGTGTTTTTTATGTGTGGTCTTAAGAATTTTCATAATTTTATGTCTTTGCAGTAAGTGTTAATTGAGATATTTGTTTCTCTATGAAGGTGATGAGATATGAGTTCTTTTAATGGAAACTGCTTCACTCTTTAGGCTATAAGTGGCTGCTGCCACTACACAAACATTTCAAGAATCTGAAAGGAAAAGAGCTGTTTCCTGTCGGCCTGCCGCGGGGCTCTGAGGAACCATTTGACCCCCTCTAATGATTTGCATGTCTTTGTGAGAGGCTGCTCATGTTATGCTCCGTAGGAGAAAGATTCCAGCTGACCCCTGGGTCAGTGAAAAAAAAGGAAATATTTAGAATATTTCATGACACTATAAGATGCAATGCTATTCTTGCAGAATATTTCACAACAGGCCTGTGTGTTTTTTGAATGCTGTGAGTCTACATGTGCTGAGAATTCAGTCACTCACAATTTCATAGAAATACATGGTGTCTCTGATTTTCCACACTGCTTTTATTGAGACATACCTAATACCATACCTAACATACTGCATACCTAATACAAGCGACCGGGTGCAGCAGAATGTGTTTAATGTGATTGTGTGCTTTTCATTCAGACTAAATGAGCTTTTTAGAGCATTTATAAGTATAGGTGTAAGTACAAGTTTAGGTGTGGGTATAAGGATAAGTGTAGGTGTAAGTTTAGGTGTAGATATAGGTGTAAGTGTAAGTATAGGTGTAAGTATGCAGCTCATGCTCCTAAAGCAGTTCCCTGTTGTTTCTGTTATTGTTGTTAACATTATGTTTCAGTGTTTCAATGATTAATGCTTGGCAGGCTGGCGTTTCATATTTCACTGAAGCTTGCGGGCTGGAGTGAATCAATAGCTAAGAGGGAGAGAGGGAGAGCGTTCTATCCAGCACTCATGGGCTGCACGGCGGCTGCTGCTGCAAGCACTGCCATCTCTTTGCTTCCTCAAACTGGTCTGGATTAAACCATCTCGGGTTGCGGGGGCCGCCATTCTCAACCCGTCTCCTTTCTCACAGTGGGAAGCTCTGTGGGGCCACACGGCACATCACATCAAGTGTAACCTCAGAAAAACTCTTTAGCACACGTTTTGTACATTAGCTGCGTCACAGGGAGGCTTGTGGTGTCACTGTGAAAGATTCTCCCCCCGGCTTTGTCTGTCTTTTGTGTTAGTCCTCTCTCCGGGCTTCCAGACTTCCAAGTCAGAGAGAGATGTTTTGAATGCGTTAGCTGGCAGCGATTGGCCTGCACACGTATCATCTGCATGCCAGAGGTGCACAGGTGAGCTCTTTCTGCGAACAGTGACTGCAATAAGGTAAGAGGACCTGCAATAAGCAGCCATCTGCTTCCTCCTCTCCATCCCTCTCTTCCTGGCTGTGCTGTGCAGTGCATGCTCCGTGGATCAGCAGAAACTGTCCCCAGATGCTGCAGTCACATGCCTAATGATTTGTCTGTGTTTATAACGGGATAAACAGCTTTATGTGACAGAAAATGCATGCAGATCACATGCAGCTGGCGCGATTTGGCCTCTGAATCACGTGTTATTTGCTGTCATGTCTGGACCATTCCGGCCCACCTCACAACCGGGGGGCATTTGAGGCATTTGTGGGGGTGCACTGACAGACAGGAGACACCCTTTGGTGCATCTTTGGTGTAACATGCATTTTGGCAGTTCTGTAATTGGGATGCATTTTTGACATGTTGTGTTTTGAGTGGTGATATAATTGCTTCTGTCCCTGGGGGTCGTAGCTGTGGAGAGGGGCGTGATTGGAGCCATCACTCCCCCATCGGTGTTAATGCCTTGTGTTAATACCATCCTGAGGTGAGGCCTGTGATGATCTGCAGTGTTATCAGGAAATGGGAACACCTGTGAGGGATATTTAAACCGGGGCACTGGTGCACACAGAGTCTGAGTGCTTCTGAAACCTCCCAGACATAACGTGTACAACCAGTGTTTGAGATGTTGGGTGATGGAAATGTCTCTGCTCTGGTGTTTAGCATTCATGTACATGCTAACAAAGTCATGGCATTATGTAGTCTCTTGGTGTTATTGTCTATAAACCGAATACATTTGTAAATGTAATTAAAACAACTACACATTTATAGAAATAAATTAAGTGTTTTTTTTGGTGAGGATTGTACCAGTGAATCCTTTTTGTAGAGCTTTAGAAATACATGCAAACACAACTTTTAGTCATTCAGTCTTTCCAGCAGGTTTGTTATTTGATTGGTTGAATGATTACTGCATGTTATTCATGCATGATTGTGATTTTCAGGTTGTTTAATGGCATGACCTCAGACAATCACATTAAACACATTCAGCTGCACCCGGTTGCTTGTATTAGGTATCCGTTATGTTAGGTATGGTATTAGGTATGTCTCAGTTGTCATGGATAAAAAGTTTTAATCAAGCTGGTGTTTCCATTTGTGATATTTTTGATATTTGATGTATTTGCTCATTAGTAACTGCTGGTGACATTAATTTTCCTAAATGTCTGTGACAATTACCAACCTAGAGTTCATGAACAATTAATGAATCCTTAAGGCAGTTTTTAAAATTATTTTTTCAGGAATGTGATGGTTATAATCCTGTCAACACACACACACACACACACACACACACACACACACACACACACACACTGGTGAAAGGTGTCTTCTGAAATTGAACCTGCAACTGCAATGACTGTCCGCCCAATACTGCTTTGTTGATCTTTATTACCCGTGAACAAATAATATTAAACTTAAACTTTTACAGAAACTTTAAACTCACAAACTTTGTGCTGATGTAGCAGCTGTGCTGAAGGAACACTGGTGTGTGTGTGCATGTATTGAAAGCGATCTTAGAGCATCAGGGCTGAAGATGAGGACTTAAAGATCTGTGTGACAGTTGTAAATACAGGATGTGTTTGATAGCTTTTTGAGGAACATGCCCTGCTGGTCCTGATCCAAACAGCCATTAAAACTCTTTGTGGTTCAGGAATCCAGCCAGTTCTGCCATTAGCACTGAAGCAGCTTCTGGCCTATGATTCTCTTTATTCCTCTGTTCTGTTCTGCCCAGACTCTGCTAAACCCAGAGTTGCACTTTCTTTAATCACAGGAAGTGACATCATTAGCTTTCAAGGACAACTTGGAGGTAACAGTTTGAGTGAAGTTTTGTAGGATCTTCAGTATTAATCCATATACACTACATGTTGTTAGGTTTGTAATCAGTAGGTTGCTGGTTTGAGGGGGTGTGTGTTCACGACTTACGATGGATGGGTTAAATGCAGTGGTCACATTTGGGTTATGCCTTACCGCAACTGACCGTAACATCTTACTTCCACTACATGTGCAGGACCATTACTGGGCCTGAGTCTGGATGAATTAAAAGCATGCACGCTAATATTATATCACATTCCATGAATATGAACTGTCCAGCGTCTGCGGATCTGCTGTTGTGTGCATCTCATAATCTCCATGCGTGTCTTTAAGCTCATGTCAGCTGAGAGTGACTGAGACTTAATGGAGCTCATTGTGAGTCGGGCTGGAGAAACCACCTCTTGAGTTGTCAGTTAAACAACAACTAGAGCATTTAGATTTTTCATGATTTTTTGAGTATTGTTGCCTGAGATGAGGGTTTGATGGAGATAAAGCAGGAGGTTCTGGTTTTGAGATGTTTGTTTGAGCCCATCTCAGCAGCTGTCACACTCTGTATTACGGTCATTAGAAGGAGGTTCTGCAAAGATCCAGCAGCCTGTAAATGTTTAATGTTTGGGCTGAACACGACACGCTCGTCTGATCTTTAGTGCTGACTGACAGTCCTGCAGCGATGGAGTGGCCGGTAGGCATGTGCTGTTTCCAGCAGCGTGTGTGTGTGTGCATGAGAGTGTGTGTTTGAACTCTGCAGTGTTTGTGTGTGTTTTGTGTGTGTGTTGATCAGCTCTGCAGTGTGTGTGAAGTGACTTTAAAGATCAGTGACAGTAAAATTGCTTGTTGATTTCTGTAGAATGAAAACATTATATTTTAACCCTAGTTAGTGGTAAAATAAGCATATCAATTTACTTAAGAATTGTGCTAAATTGTTTAAAGAGTATAAGACTTGAGAATATATCTCAAGTTTAACCTTTAACTAACTGGTAGCTCTTCAGTTGATTTGTTTGTTTGTTTTAAGCTTAAGTCTCACTCAGTTTTATATTACACTGATGCTTTAAAACAGGACAGAACATCAAACCTAATTCAAGCTCATTCATGTTCTGTGAAAGCAATACCAATATTTATTGTGCCAAGTAGGGGTATAATAATTTCGGGATGTTTAGGTATTTCAAAAAACAAGACAAAGTTACCTATAAAGAAATGTCTTTATGCTGTATGCTGTGTCTTTTCTTCAGATATGTGTCACAAAGATGTCCACTCGCAGTTGTCAGGGATCAGACTCTGTCATCAAGCCCCTGGACACCATCCCTGAAGATAAGAAGGTACGAGTTCAGAGGACACAGAGTGGCTTCGATTCCTTTGAGAAACCGGCCAGTCAGGTGAAGCGTGTTCATTCTGAGAACAATGCCTGCATCAACTCCAAGAGTTCGTCCGCAGCGAAGGAGTCTCCCAAGCTACGCCGTCACTCGAGCCCCACTTCTGTGAGTCCTCAGTGTGTTCTGTGGGTCCTCGGTGTGTCTGTGTGTCCTCGGTGTGTCTGTGTGTCCTCAGTGTGTTCTGTGTGTCCTCAGTGTGTCTGTGTGTCCTCGGTGTGTCTGTGTGTCCTCAGTGTGTTCTGTGTGTCCTCAGTGTGTTCTGTGTGTCCTCAGTGTGTCTGTGGGTCCTCGGTGTGTCTGTGGGTCCTCGGTGTGTCTGTGTGTCCTCGGTGTGTCTGTGTGTCCTCAGTGTGTCTGTGGGTCCTCAGTGTGTTCTGTGGGTCCTCAGTGTGTTCTGTGGGTCCTCAGTGTGTTCTGTGTGTCCTCGGTGTGTCTGTGGGTCCTCGGTGTGTCTGTGTGTCCTCAGTGTGTTCTGTGTGTCCTCAGTGTGTTCTGTGTGTTCTGTGGGTCCTCGGTGTGTCTGTGGGTCCTCGGTGTGTCTGTGGGTCCTCAGTGTGTCTGTGTTCTGTGGGTCCTCGGTGTGTCTGTGAGTCCTCGGTGTGTCTGTGTGTTTTGTGGGTCCTCGGTGTGTCTGTGTGTGTCTGTAGGTCCTCAGTGTGTCTGTGTGTCCTCGGTGTGTCTGTGGGTCCTCGGTGTGTCTGTGGGTCCTCGGTGTGTCCTCAGTGTGTTCTGTGGGTCCTCAGTGTGTTCTGTGTGTCCTCAGTGTGTCTGTGTGTCCTCAGTGTGTCTGTGTGTTCTGTGTGTCCTCAGTGTGTCTGTGTGTCCTCAGTGTGTCTGTGGGTCCTCAGTGTGTCTGTGGGTCCTCAGTGTGTCTGTGAGTCCTCAGTGTGTTCTGTGGGTCCTCAGTGTGTTCTGTGTGTCCTCAGTGTGTCTGTGTGTCCTCAGTGTGTCTGTGGGTCCTCAGTGTGTCTGTGGGTCCTCAGTGTGTCTGTGGGTCCTCAGTGTGTCTGTGAGTCCTCAGTGTGTCTGTGTGTCCTCAGTGTGTCTGTGTGTCCTCAGTGTGTCTGTGGGTCCTCAGTGTGTCTGTGAGTCCTCAGTGTGTTCTGTGGGTCCTCAGTGTGTTCTGTGTGTCCTCAGTGTGTCTGTGTGTTCTGTGGGTCCTCGGTGTGTCTGTGGGTCCTCGGTGTGTCTGTGTGTCCTCAGTGTGTCTGTGAGTCCTCAGTGTGTCTGTGAGTTCTCGGCGTGTCTGTGTGTTATGACAAACATCTGGCTGAAGACCATTTTAAAATGAATAAATGATAACTTCAAGGTTAAAAGGTGTTAAAGAAACAGCCCTAAAACAGGAAAGTGTCTGTTGAAGATGCGTTGAAGAGTTGTGATGTTCTCTTCTGTCTGTTCTGCGAGTTCTCAGTGTGTCGGATGGGTTTACTAAGTGTGTCATGATCAGGCCATATGCAGACCTCTGGTTGCTAGGGGACGGTGGGTGTCTGGTGTTGATGAAAGGTGGCAGGGTTTGTGGTTACAGGCGGATCTGAGCGAGTGGTTATCCGGGAAGTGTCCGGTAATCTTTATGCCAATTTCAATAAGTGACTTTTTGTTGCTGCATTTTCAGGGAAAATAGTGACTATGTTTCCTGTTTGGTTTCAAATGTGTTGGGTTTTTGGGTTACGTGTGTTTACTGGTGACCTTCCTACGTGAGTCCAGATCAGCAGCAGCTGTATAAATGCCACAGAGAGCTTAACCTCTGTCAGTCACACAAACTGTGTCAGCTTTACTTGTCCCTGATATTGTCTGAATGTTGGGCTCCTGTCAGACTCACACTTTGCCCACAAATATGATTTATCAGGTCTGATGGGTTTAACCTATTACTGGTGATTTTGCACTTTGTTTACTCTTTTACTTGTAGCAACTGATGAATGATAAGTGACAGAAAAGAGCTTCTGTAGTACAGAATGAGGTTTGGATTGAATCATTTGTGTTTCTGTAAGATGTTCAGATGTCCGTCTCTGTTGCCATTCAACAGTTGATGATGAGCCAGTAAGTAGCTTATTGATCAAAATGAACAGCAGCGATCTAAACTAGAGTCGTTTCGACAGAATCAAATCTTTTTAAAAGAATGAGCAGCGAACAGTCATTCTGATCACAGATCGCCCAAGTAAAACATTCATGCGTTCACGGTGTTGTTTGGCATAAAGCAGCTTCAGTATGAGCGCATAACCGATGCCAGTCAGCATATTTTACAATTGTGCTTTTCAAACTTTCTGGTATTAGGGGAAAAAATTAACAATGTGTTGTTACTGAGCAAGAAAATAAGGAGTTTGTGTCTCTCTGTTACAGCCCACAAGCCCAAAGTTCGGAAAGGCAGATTCCTATGAAAAACTGGAAAAACTCGGAGAAGGATCCTACGCTACAGTTTATAAAGGGAAGAGCAAGTGAGTGGATCTGTAGATCTCTTCTGTATATCCAGAGTATAAACACACACACGTGAACACACACACACACATGAACACAAAAAAATCTGTGAACACATGCTTAAACACACTGATTATCTTTAGAATTCAGTCTTGTAATTGTTGTTTGAAGGGTAAATGGAAAGCTGGTTGCTTTGAAAGTGATTCGTCTACAGGAAGAGGAAGGAACTCCTTTCACCGCCATCAGAGAGGGTGAGTAGAGCAGACCAAAGTCACAAACATCTGCCTGAAGATCACAAACACCAGACCAAACTCACAAACATCTGCCTGAAGACCACAAACATCTCCCTGAGGATCACAAACATCAGACCAAACTCACAAACATCTGCCTGAGGACCACAAACATCAGACCAAAGTCACAAACATCTGCCTGAGGACCACAAACATCAGACCAAAGTCACAAACATCTGCCTGAGGACCACAAACACCAGACCAAACTCAATCTCCATGTTTGTATGATGGAATTTCATATATTACATATGACAGGCCAGGAGAAGGTTGGAACATTTAAATCAATGTTTAAACATATTAACATTAATAAATGATAACTTCAAGGTTAAAGGTGTTAAGGAAACACCCCTTAAACAGGGAAGTGTCTGTAGTTGAAGATGTTGAAGAGTTGTGATGGTCACATTAAGCAGTGCGGTTTTATTGCAGTGAGAGGAGAATCACACCTTTGTGATCTGCCTGAGAAGCACTTTGAAAAATGTTTAAGGCAGCAGAACATGAGCTGGATGATGGCAGAAGATTAGAGGTGTCCTAAAAAGTACTTGTGAGATCAGCATGACTTGTTTCCCTCCCAAACGTTAGGAGTGTGAGGGTGACGCAGGCGCTGTAGCAGGACATCATGAAGGTCATCAGAGTGTCTGCTCTTCATGAATTTGTGTGTTTCTCTGTAGCATCTCTGCTGAAGGGTTTGAAGCATGCAAACATTGTTCTACTTCACGACATCATTCACACTAAAGAGACGCTGACGCTGGTGTTTGAGTTTGTGGTGAGTATCACAAAACTTTCAGCTTTCTCAACATATTCACTTTATTTCAGAATGTATTCATTTGTATTCCTCTGTCTTGGGCCTCAGTGTTGTTTGGTGTTTGTTTATTAGCAGACTAATAAGGGTTAAACCTGCTTTAGTAAGTTTATCTTTGCTTTGAAGCTGTAAGCAGAACCTTTTCGTGAACTGTTGAAATTTATCTGCAGATTCGCAGCTCAAGGGTGAGATACAGGGTTTTGGGTCCGTTTATCAAGGGTTCTGTAATATGAGAGAGAGAGAGAGAGAGAGAGAGAGAGATGGTGGTAGAATGGTGTTGCGTGTGAGACGGTGAGCAGCTATCGCCTCAATGAATGATTGTAGTTAGTGACTCTCAGTGTTTCTTCTTAAAGCTCCTGCCTTGCGTCTGATTGGCTGCTGTGATGGTAATGATCATGTGGTTTGGTCTGTGTTCTTCAGAGGTCTTCTCTCAGTTAGATGGGTTCAATCCAGCATAACAGGCTGATCATTCCCCAGGAGCAAAAATGAGTCTCATCATATGAACATATGAATGCATGTGGTGTATGTGATAATCCATGTGTGCGTTGAAAGTTCAGAGGCAGTTGTGTAGCACAGCTCAGTGTGTCTGTCCAGACTTCGGTTTGAACGCTGTAGGGAAAGAATTGTTTCCACTCACTGATCAGCTTTGTTTTTCATTTCTTTGATTCTCTGCTAGTGTGTTTTACACCTGAAACTTACATCCTCCTGCCAAATTGGATGAGTGTGAAACTGCAGCGACAGTCTGATTTATTCATGAGAGCTCAGCTAACATGCAGCTGCGTCAAAGAAACTATCAAAACATGAAGATTGGACAACGGCTGAGCTATTAATATCTTCAGTCCTCTGAGAGCTTCAAAATGTAGCTTAGATATTAATCTGAGACCACCACTGCGATCTTATCTGAGGCATCTTTGTGCACAGATAATGCGTCTGGGCTGCAACGCGTTCAGTATGCACAGCATGTTTGTTTGAATGGGGAGATTTGCACTAAGAAAATCAATTTTGTTTGCATGGCTGGCAGTTAATTATGATTGACAGGAGGGAGAAAACAAGCGGTCTCAGTAGATGGACAGGCGTAGCTAAAGCTTGTTTCAGTCGATGGCTGCATTATTCATGACAGGAAACACGATATCTGGCATGTGGGCCGCAGCGGGTGTTTTTAAATATCAGATTCTGTCAACCGTTGATGCTGTTGAAATGCCACATGGATAACAATGTCCGGCACCCCCAAGACAATCACATTACTGTCTGAGGAGTCATAGAGGAAATCATTTCTGTTTGCCACAATCAGTGTTTGTCTGTCTACAGTGG
Organism: Yasuhikotakia modesta; assembly: GCA_036877545.1. Classification (NCBI taxonomy): domain Eukaryota; kingdom Metazoa; phylum Chordata; class Actinopteri; order Cypriniformes; family Botiidae; genus Yasuhikotakia; species Yasuhikotakia modesta. The sequence goes on from JBAJNP010009022.1 coordinate 15,375, forward strand.
TGTCTGTTTGCTTTCGACATTTACAGACACACACAGTGCCAGAATGTATCACCAGTTTTATTCTGAAATGCCATTACCCAGTCTGTCTCATTCATTCTCTTTTCTGTCTCTGTGTGCAGCACACAGATCTGTGTCAGTACATGGACAGACATGCTGGAGGTCTCCATCCAGACAACGTCAGGGTGAGTCTCTCGTGTTTGTGGTGTGTGGATTTGCAGTGAATTTTCTGACTGCATCTGCAGTGTTGAAGAGATGAGGAGTGGTGTCTGAACTTACAGGAGAGCAGAAGTGGTGTTTTGATCTCGGTTTCATAGGGTTTAAATGTGTTAAAACAACATCTCTTTAATATAAATGGGGAGCTCATTGGATGAAGTTGTTGTGTGCATGCAGGTGATGTTTGTGTGTCAACTACAAAACTATATCTGAGACAGAAAATCAGTGTCCCGTTTAATGCAGTGGACACATTTGATGTGAAGTCTGGTTATATGAGTTTAGAATTATACAGCGATTTGTGTGGGTGGAAATTGCTGTGAATTGGGTCTAGAAGATATGTGATATTTGTAAATGTCTGTGGTTTTGATGAAAGCTATTTGTTTTGCAGTTGTTCCTCTTTCAGTTACTTCGAGGTCTGTCCTACATCCATCAACGGTACATCCTCCACCGGGACCTAAAACCACAGAACCTGCTCATCAGTGACACGGGAGAGCTCAAACTGGCTGACTTTGGTAAGCACTTCCTGTCCCGCACAAGAGGGGTTATTCTGTTTGGATTCACACACACACAAATCTTTCTCTGTGTTCTGATAAGTCCGGTATTGGCATTGATATATGTTAGCGAATCACTTTATAATAAAGTGACACTAACAGCAGGAAATAGATTTTATCACAGCATATAAATGACCTGCCAATCATTGCTTAATACACAAATCTCTGTGAAAATGAGGCTCACAGACATGGTGAATGTGTCTTTATCACATTTCTCATCTGTTGATGGTGAACAGACAGTCAGTCCTGTTTTTAAAACAGTATTTTTTGTCATTTTTAGGTGACTGTATTTCCTCTTTCATTGCAGTATTTTGGTCATTTCAGCGGTGTGGTGTCACGTTAGGACAGTATGTGACGTATAAGTTATTCAGCTAGATGTCTGAGGTAGCATGTGGCATCTCACAGTCTGTAGCAGGTTCACTTCCTGTTCTTGAGATAGACCGGCTCCTCAGCAGGTTTTAGACGCTACTGTCAGCTCACTCCACACTCCCCAATCTTTCCCCTTTCTACAAAGGCAACCCAGCTTCCACGCTGTGTTGCTATGACAACTGCCCCAGGATGAAATGAGGACATACTGCTGCTGAAACAAGCCGGTGTCGTCCTCATCATGAGCGCTGACCTTTCTCCTCCTCCTCCTCTGTCACAGGTCAGAGGCTCCTCCCCTCCGCCGCTCTCTCTCATCATCAGTTACTGGGGGTACCGTGTGTTAACAGCCTCCTCTGTTTAGTACGAGGGATTATTGACTGTAAATTACACAGCAGTAAAGTGTTGCTATTTCCGTCCTGTAAGAGGGATTTAAACATCCTCTCACCTGCAGAGCTGAGCTGCTATCTCAGGAAGTCACGGCTGCTTTGAACAGAGAAATGGTTTCATTAAACACCAGGACACACACCAGCCCGTCATCTGCCTTTGTTAGCACCTAAACCAGTTAACCAGCCTACAAACAGCTCCCAGCTCCAGCGTGAAGCTCTAGCACTGCTGCTCACTAGCTAAAGCTGTGTTAAGGATGCTGGTTATTGGTTATGGGATGCTAGTATGCTCTTCATTCAACATCTTAACTAATACAACCTCTTGTTAACTTTCAGTAAAAACAGCTTCAGTAACTTTGTTTTATATTACTTCCATATATTATAAAAACTATATAGTTGTTTGTTAAGAAGATTTTTTTTTACAAAATAAGTTTAAAACTTATTGGCAATATGCACAAGATGTCAGTGATAGTTTGAACAGTAAAATGCTTGAATATAGCATTTCAAAGACAAATAATATTAATAATAATTTTAAGACTAAAATTGTGTGTTTCTGCAGGTCTGGCTCGTGCCAAATCTGTCCCCAGTCACACCTACTCTAATGAGGTGGTGACGCTGTGGTACCGACCCCCGGACGTGCTGCTCGGGTCTACAGACTACTCCACCTGTCTGGACATGTGGTGAGCTTTGACCATCACCTCTGTCTGCAGTAACACACACACACACACTCTTTAGTTTAAAGCTGGGCGATGGGTCTTTTGTTATTTTTCTGTGATTGGTTGTTTCTTTCGATGCGGGTTTTATAAAGACTTGTGTCTGAATGGATTCTGAGGTCTGTGTGTTTCTCTTGAGTGGCACTTACACAGATGAATCACAGAATCACTGGTGGGGTGGGTAGGTATCATCATGTCTGGTTCTGTCCCGGTTCACTCGACCCGACACACTGTCACCTCTCAGCAAACTCAAATGTCACAGAAATGTCACACTGTCATGTCTATGATTTCAGTTCTATTCTGGGATTATGGTTTTACTGTTTGAAATGAATTGTGTGTGTTTTGTGTGTGTGTGTGTGTGTGTGCGCGTTTCAGGGGTGTTGGATGCATCTTTGTTGAAATGATCCAGGGAGTGGCAGCGTTTCCCGGGATGAAGGACATCCAGGATCAGCTTGAGAGGATTTTTCTGGTAAGGAACAATGTGTGTTCAGTTACTGTGTGTTCAGTCACTGAAATTAAATTGTTACACATCAAGATTGTAAAACAGCACAAACACCATCATGCATCATGCACCATCAAACAACATCATGGAAACACCATCATGCACCATCATGCCGCTCTGAGGCTCTGCCTCTACAAAATCACTCTACAGTGATTTTTCTGTCTCGTGTGCAGGTGTTGGGGACGCCCTCAGAAGACACATGGCCAGGTGTTCACGCACTCCCACACTTCAAACCAGGTAAACTTCCTGTGAATGACACTTGACAAGGTGTCGTATCCCATCAGCCTGTGGGCCTGACGAGAGAACAGCAGGAGGCTGCTGGGAGCTCATTATGTGTCAGACAGAGGGTGATGTATTGCCATCTAGTGACATAGAGAGAGACAGAGAGAGACAGAGAGAGAGAGAGAGAGAGAGAGAGAGAGAGAGAGTTTAACTGAATAATTAATCATTGTGCATAACTTTCATGAGATTAGGATACATATAATATTTGTACCTCAATAAGTAATTAATGTGTTAATTAGAAAAATAATTTCATTTGATATGAATTATCAATGGCAAAACATTGAAAATAGTGATTAAAATATACACAATGCAATTTACATGTTGAGTGCAGAGTTTTCTGAAATAAACTGATGAAGAGAGGAATTACAGGTGTGAGGACAGAACAGATGATGGTTAGTAACAGATGGATGAATTCTGAATGAAATGGAGCTGTAACAACATAATTATATATAAGATTATAAGGTTATTGCTTAGATGACGTTCAGCATTGTAGCAGCAGGGGGCGCTGTGTACTGCTGTTCTTCATCCCTAAAGAGAAAGACTGAGAGCCGTATGAGAGCTGAAATCGCACCATATACTGTAGTATCTTA
>JBAJNP010009023.1:0-18969 GCA_036877545.1 Yasuhikotakia modesta
ATGTTTTTTATAATTTTTTTATAATGTCACAGTTCTTTATTATGTTTGTATATATAAACATAATAAAGAACTGTGACATTGGCACAGTTTACATAAGACAAATAATTTGCACCTTCCTGCTCTTATTGTGTTTTCCTATCAGTCAGTAAATGAAATAATTATTTGTTTGCTGCATCATTTCAGGGTTCATGCATGTCAGTTCTTCTGACAGATTCTGCCAGTTACTCACAAACAACAGTCCAAATCATTGACACTTACTATGTAATGGTTTAATTATTCAGGAAAAACTGACGTTCAATATAAAATTGAAAGTTAGATACATAAAAATGACATTATTACAGGCCATGTGATCTAAAATATCCCCAAAGCTTGTCTTATATCAGCCCCCTGCAGATGTTTTCACTAGTGGATCACTAGACACAGATTTAAATGTGATAAAAACTCTGAAACAATGATAAGGCAGTTGGGTGGCCTCTGTTGCTCACAATCCTCATCACTATAGGGCAGCTGCTTTGAAAGCCACGCCTTCAGGGTGGCGTGCACACCTACGGAATCCCCTCCCCACTAAAGGAGACTCTTTTTGGCCCAATCTGGTGGATTCCCCAAATCTTATTCGTTACCATAGCAGTTACAATTGTGAGGGTGTTTGGAGGTGGGAACAAGTACATTGTCCAGTTGTTGGTTTCTGAATGAATAGAACAGAATACATGAAGCTCCTCTGTGAGATGTTGAGGACCAGATCTGATTAGTCTTCAGTGTTAGTTGTGTTTAGGCTAACAGCAAAAGAAAGCCGTGAAGGACCTAGAGAAGAAAGAAGCTCAGCGCAGAAGAAAGAAGCTCTGATGTTCCTGACCATGAAAATCAAACACATCTTCAGAAGAAATTGGCCTTCAAACCTGGTAGGTTTCAGTCACAACCTATTTGTGCCATATTGTTCTGAGTGAGTTTTATTTATTTTATTAACACTGAGAGTGTGTTTGTAAAAACTGATAAACAATACTGGTTACACGCCAAAGACAAAGTGAAATTTAGATTTCCTAAAAACTGACTTGAAATTTAGTAACAAAAGTGTATTTTTTATTCTAATTAAAACATAGCTGGAGCATGGACTTTCATGGCTATTTTAGCCACTTTTGTTAAGAATTAAATTAAAAACAATTACTGGTACAGTACATGCAATTTTTTCTGACCAATGTATATTAAAAGTTTACCAAAACTTCTAGCTTATATGTGCAAAAACATTCAGTTGGAGGTGTATGCCGGCCAAAATGGAAGGTTTAATGGAAGTATGACTGCATTTACCAAAGGCGTGTTTTGTTCTAAAAAAATAATGACTTCTGGAGAAATCACAGAGTGACGTTTGATTAATCGTCGTGTGCAGGGGTCACCAAACCCCCATGCAACACCAAAGCGAGTGCAAACAAAATAGGCTGTGAACCCATCCCAACATGGCGCTATGTGGGCGTCCAAGGCACACGGGGCATAAGAGGGGCACAAAGGGAGGGGCTGGGATGGGGGAATATTGAACAGCCCGCTAAAATAATTTACCATCTGCTACAAGGAATACTTTAATTAAACCTTTAAAATTGATATAGGTGGATACATGTTTATTATTAGTGAAATCATAATAAATGTTTGTTTTATTATTTTGGTTAATGTCTAGTTTTTAATGCCTAGATTTATTATCATTTAAAATAAATTTTTCAGGTATTCATAATATATTTAATCTTAATTTTTAGTAATGTCCCTGATGACTGGCTGTCTAAGTTATATAAGTATTCTGTCTTCCACAGCTACAATTAACTTTTCCTGGTGACTAGCAACACTGACACAATGGCATGAAATGTTTGCGTCTGTAGGCGTAAGACAAAGGAAGTGAACATTTGCGCTGCCCTCAACAATTTTGAGGATGAATAGATGTTTGTTTTTCAATAAGATGCAAGCTAAAACATAACATGACTCCTGAACTCACAAGTCACAGTAACTGACTGGGTCGGACTTCAGTGATGCCAAATTTAGTGATAATGTTGAGGTAACAGATTTTACACAGCCGACAAGTCTCCGATTATCAGAATGACAGGCTGCTGTTAAAGTCTGTCTGAAAGCTTCATGTTGCAGAGATAATGTGGTGTTGACATTTTCAGAACAGGCACATTATCAGAGCTGCCACATCTGAGATGACAGCAACTGAAATAACGCAGCAGGTTTGTTACTGAAGACACTAATTCTCATTAGTGAGAGCGCATCACTGACACCTGACTGGCCAGTGTTTCAGTAGTATATTAGTCTTATTAGGTGAATATAAGCCTGTTTTCCCTCCACCCCCTCTCTCCCACATACACTCTTAGAATAAAAGGTTCATTTAAGTTCTATTTAGAACCCTTGGGCTGTTTGGAGAACCCAACGACTCTTTATGCTTTTTAAAACAAAGAACTTAAAGGCACAAAATACATATTTAGGCTCAATAATAACAAATTCAAACCTCTAACAGTTTTAAATATAAACACAACTATTTCCTAAAAGAATATAAGCACAGTCATACTCTATTAGCTGAATGCTGCTAATAACAAGAACGATGATGAATACTATGGCTTTTAAATCAGATTATGATCAATCTTGAGAGTACAGTTTGGAGAAACTGTAAGTGGGATGCACAGAATCTGTCAGCATGCAGAGTCTGTGCATGTGGGCGAGTGTGAATGGAAGCAGAGAAAAGGGAAGCAGACTGGGGGGGATGTACAGAAATAAGAGGGCAGATGCAGATCTGTTCAAAGAGGCTCCACTTTCTCTAGGACTCCGCAGAGAAGGGGCTGTTCCATGGTGTGGGCGGATATGAATTAGGCCTCAATCGCACATACGGCAAATGCTCAGTTGCTCATACTGCCATAGATGAAAATAGACCGTGGTGAAGACAAACAAGAAGTGACGAAGTAGATGATGAAGAGCTGAGAACGGCTTTACAGTATCAAGACTAAACGCCGAAGAACGTTTCGGTATAAAAGGTTATAATAACAGGACCGTTGTAAGGGGGCATATTAAATAAATCTGGAGGCCAAATGGCAATACAAATGTCTGCATGTTTGAAATGCATCAAAATACTATCAAAGAGCATGTGTGCAATTTGAAATGTGCTTTATTTAATGTTTTTAACTAATAAAAAATCGTAATAGTGCTTGTCTGACGTTCACAAGGAAAGAACGTCCTGTATAATATTAGTTTTTTATTATTTAACACCCTTGAAATTAGTGTAACTTCCCAACATATTAAAATACCACTTTCCTGAATTTACTGTTATTGCGGTTGTTTTGTGGGATGTGAACTCAGGATGTGAACTAGGTTATTTTCCGTGTAGAGTTTCCCGGATGCCTCCCATATAAGTCAAATAGGGCGTGTTTGAGATTACCGGATAATATCCTTTTATGGGGAGCGCATCAAACCGGAATTCCTGATAATAATATAAACCATAAACTTCACAAATAATAATTCAGACAAAATCTGAGCTATCAGTTTAAAACTTACAGCATATCAATCGGGTTTTTTTTAAAAAAAAGACTAGTTATGTTCAACTCAAAGCTCTGGATTAGATGTGTTTTAAAAGGACTCCCTCGTGTCGTCATGTGGCCACAATCCAAAAAAAACAGCCCAACCCGTTTTTTCACACCGTTGTCTCCTTGTATGGTCAGTGACGTCACGGGGCATTGACAGGCTCCCTTAAATGCAATACTACGACATAAAGTTTCACTTACTGGCTACGAGACCAATGAAAGGATCCGATGGCTCGCGGATTCGTTGTAACAAACCGGTTTTATGATGATGAAGCAGGTGAACTAATGCGCAGAAACGCATTTGTATCACATCGATAAGACCATTCAGTGTCTGTAAACAACTTAAGAAAATTTAGCCTGGTCATTTTTGAAAACACCCAGGACCGAAATGACAGCAACAGCCAATACCGGGGATAAAATCACGACGTCGCTGAACGAGTTCATTCGCTCTCTGCCGTCAAACGTGTACTGTCTGGATGAGATCCCATCATCACTGTCCACAGGTTACTCAGAGGTAGAAGTGGGGGTCTGTTCTGACCAGTTCAGTGAAGCATCGGGAGGTAAGAAAATAGTATGTATGCATAATGTAAGTAAAGTCTTGTACTAAAGTCTTAAGTAAAGTTTGTTTGATGAGTTTTATCCTAAACCCCAAACTGCAATTCTTTATCATATTTAATAAGTATTATATTTATTAAAATCTTTAAAAAACAATTAAGACCAACAAAGCTACACTGGGAAGCATTTAGACATGGCAGAAAATGCAGGAAGACTTTAAAGAATCAAACGTGCTTTCAGGGCACGTCGGTGCAAGTTGTCAAGCTTGTTTTGTAAAAATGCAATGTTATACAATTTATTGTTTCAATATGCATTGGAATGATTTAATATTATATTCCGTCTCCACTTTCCGGGTCGTTAATTGTTGGGCAGTTATATATTTTTTGCTGTAATGTATATAATAAGCTACCGAATGGCAGGTTTCAATTTGTCCCTGTTCAATGCGATAGAAATGTTCAACAGCGTTTTGTAGAGATTTTATTTTAAGATGTATTTCTATATTAAAACTTTAAGTAATTAGTAAACATAACTTAAAGAATATTCACAGGAGTTAAAGTGTAAAAGTTAGCCGCAGAAAGTAAACTAATCCAAATGTTATTGTAAAAATGCATGTTATGTAAAAGCTTTACTGTTGACGTGCGCGCCACGTGTCTAATAATGGCAATTAGCTTTACTCTCAGAAACTGGTTACCAACTAGTAAAAGCGCGAGCTAGTGTAGATAGATCTCTGTTACCTACGATCAAACAGGTAGTTAAACAATATTTTGTCAATCAGATACTGTCATGGTATAAATACGCATTTGATGAAAACATCCATACTCAGCGCGACGCATTGTGAATGTTATTTTATATATTCTCACAGGTGGCTTGAGCAACGACAATTTCGCGGCAGCGAAACGGGAAATTGGCCTGGCGGAGTCAAGCAAGTTCTCCCCGCACAGTTCACCTGTCTCCTACACGGGAAAAATCTCCATCGAGGCGCACGAAAGTTGGGATCAGGAGGGAATTATTAACTTTGTGAGTGCGGGGGTTCAAAACAGGGAATCACCCGCAGGTACATTTTCCACGGGTTCTCCCGGTCCCACAGAACCGGCTCCAGACTGCTCCAAAATAGGCCAGACCCTTCCAAACATGGAGCATATGTACACATCTCCTCCCTCTTACACCTGTAGTGCCGATGGTTACCAAGACCCTTCTGCCTATCTATCAGCCACTACGTGCCCCTTGACATATGCCACTCCGTCTTACTCAACCCCAAAGTCAGCCATAGACGGAACACTGTTTTCTATCATTCCCGAATACGGGGGTTTCTATCAAACTACAGCCAACAACCAAAGAGACATGGCTATGTTTCAGGACATTAAGCCATTTTCATGCTCTTTGGAGTCTATTCGTGTCCCCCCGCCTCTGACTCCCTTGAACACAATAAGAAATTTTACACTGTCGTGTCCGATGGACACGTCAAGACCACCAATGGAGGCCAATCCTCAAAGCGTCCCACTCAGGCCAATATTGCGACCACGGAAGTACCCAAACCGACCGTGCAAAACGCCTGTCCACGAGCGCCCGTATCCCTGTCCGGCCGCAGGATGCGATCGGCGATTTTCTCGCTCGGATGAGCTGACGCGACACGTCCGGATTCACACCGGACACAAGCCGTTCCAGTGCCGCATCTGTATGCGCAGCTTCAGCCGGAGCGACCACCTCACGACCCACATACGCACGCACACGGGAGAGAAGCCCTTCTCCTGTGACTTCTGCGGTAGGAAGTTTGCCAGGAGCGACGAGCGAAGGAGGCACACGAAAATCCACCAGAGACAGAAAGATAAAAAAGGGTCCGCGCCTCCGCACAACTCAAGCGCAGACGAGACCCTGATGTGAACCGACTCAGAAGTTTTGACTACAAGTAAGATCATATTTTTGTTGGCCCTGGAACAACATTCAAGTTGGAGAAATAGACCTAACCTGTAACCATAACTGACCCCTATATCAAAAGGGAAATAAATGATAAGCCGTGGCCCAGGCCCAAACTTGCGAAGGCAGCTTATGACTTAAGTGTTGAATGTCATTTGTGGTAGTAGCCAGACCAACAGCAACATCCGTTAAGCACATTAACTTTTATAAAAATTGTTGCATAGCATTTCTGTTACCTGTATATCATTCAGTGCAAGGTATCCATAGTGTTTACATAGTTATATGAGTTCTCTTTTTATTGCCAATATGATCATTTGTGTGTTTAAATAAAACAGTTATAAAAACCTCGTGATTTCTCAATTGTTTTATTTGAAAATAAACTCTTCTGTAAAACACACGACCGTATTACAAATGTACACCACTTGAGGCCGCCATTTAACAACCCATTGAAAAGGATCGTGGCTTTGGTCATATAATGGCAAACAATTTGAAAATGCCATGATATTTTTATGTATAACGTCAGCATTTACAAACTAGACTCTTTAACCAATAAAACCAGTTACTATTTCATGCTTTATTAATTAAGCCTCTTAAATAACAAAATGCAGTTAATAAATTCAACATTCTTCCAATGGAGTTTATCTTAGTGCTTGACTAAATGCTGTATTAAACAATTGTTACGAGTGTTCAGGGAATATCTAATGTAGTGCAGGCCAAACTACAGACTGGTCCTATAAGGCTAAGCATATCATGTCATCTGTTGGCCTTGTTGTTGGAATAATGCTTAGAAATAAAATAACATATATAGTAGAATAAGAGTAGATTCCCAGTCGGGTAAAATTTTGTCAAACCATCTGTTGTACAAACTGAAATACATTTATTACAAGCTATAGAACAGAATGCAGGAATAAGTGTGATTAGTACTCAAAACTCAAACTCAATACACAACCTGCAGACAAATATCATATATTATATATTTCTGAATGTATCATTATAGTGTCCAAAACAATCAAAAGCTTAACACAAGTGGCATGTTGTTTGACACGGATCAAGATTTTCAATTATTCACTCTCCATAAAGGCAAAAGGGATATTAAGACTTGAAAGAACATGAAATGTATTTAATCACCATGAGCTTATTATCAATTCCTTCAGAGGGACACTTTAGGCCCTGGGTAAGGTTCACCACCACACCAGAATTCACTTGGCTGTGGTATTTCCATAAGCCATAAGTCACCCTGTTCCTGGGCTCCGCTCTTCCTATCTGCAGCCTCCGAATGCGCGTGCAAGACTTTATAATAGTGACAGTCTCTTCCCTCATCCGGGTCATACGGTGGTGCCAGAATGTCAAGGAAAGCGGTGGGTCCGTCTACAGCGTCTATCTGATGGATATTGTCCCTCTGGGGTGACAGCACACAGGGGCTGCTCTCCTCCGTGTATTCCCCCACCGATTTCAGCGCCGTGGGTCTCAGGGAACTCCTCTGGAAGGGCATTAAGGGAGGGTTGAACTGCACACCGCTGGCACCGTCTCTGGGTTTATCCAACCTGTCGAAGCAGCTGATTCGGACCTTTCCGTAGATCACTTTAAGCATGCCGTACATCCCCGGATGATCGTGCAGCGGTATAGAAGTACCGGTTTTTAATAAAAACACACCCATGCTGAACGCGTCGGTTTCATAGATGTGCATGTATGTGACCGGAGGCACGGTGCGCGAGGACGGCGCCGGAGCGCTCTCGATGCTCCGGGGTACGATCTTTAAATCAGCCGCTCTGACTTCAGCCAAAAGGTTTTTCAGCTTGCTTTGATTTTCCATAAACACTTTGTTGTGCTCCCCCACCAAAGACGGCTTGCGGAAGGTCGTTAACGCCTGTCTGGCGATTTTCTGGACAGTGGAAGTCATGTTGTCTCGTGGCATCATAACGCGAGTGTCCCGCGTGCACTTGACGTTGAACCTCACGCGATTTGCCCAAGCGCTGTTACAAAAGTAGCGTTTGTATTAAAAACGAATTAAACTATCATTTGGACATTTTAAGTCAAGGCCTGAAACCACAGTAAACCCTGAGGAAATAACGTTACGTGTACATTACGATCGTGTCAAGACTACCCCATATACAGACATTCAAGTCACACGTACGCAATGTCAACACGACTATACGTCACTCACAGGATTATGGGAACTGTAGGTTTTCACAATATATAAATTCAGCTACCATGACAAACAAGGGACTTAATAAGCTCCTGCTTCAACATTTTTTTTTAACTTTAATCAAAGTCGTCAATCGCAAATAAAAGGAACTTTTGCAATGACTTGTACGGGTGGAGTAAAAGATAATACTCTTGATGTGGTACTACAACTCCCACACAACCTTGTTTTAAGGCGCAATAGCACGTCGGTCTTTCGCCCGCACTTCAAGCATGCGCTCGCTTACTGTTAGTAGCACGTACTGTAACCAGGGTTACGTCTATAGACATTTTAATGAGATTTATTTTATAAGGCTAGTCTCGGGTGTGGAATATACAAACTTGTATCATTACCCCGAAACATTTTACCATTTTTTTAATATTACATTTGTTTACAACTGTTTGGAATCAGACTAAACAAAATACAGCAAACTTTTCACAATCAAAACAAAGTCCTATTGAATTGAAAATCAATTGTAATAATGAATAAGTGAAGTGTTAAGATAAGGTCTTCCATTGCATTTGCTACTTAATTTGATATTTTGTATATTATGCAAATCATCCATAAAATTCATAAGCATAAAAGTACTACATACCACATTTTTTCAGGATAATGTCGATATAATATATTAGTTATATTTACTGGTAATGTGTGAGTAGGAAGTTGTGTTTTTATCGATAATGCACAGTAACATCATGTGGGATCATTTAATGTTTCACAAATCAAACCCAAAATAGGCTTTTGCGCAAAAAAAACAGTGAAAGGACTGATTATTATAGCAACTGTTGATGATAAACCAGTGATTTTATTATCACTGCAGAAGCAAGACCTACCAGTAATGACTCATAAACATGTTTGCAAGGCATTAGCTTAAAGTATATATTTATACAAAAATAGACATGTGGACAGTTTAGTCATCTGTGCTCAAGTAGTTATTCCTGTACACTTTGCCTCATCATTTAATGGCCCACACAAAACAACAGATCATCTATAAACAGAAAAGGCTATGCAACAGGATGCAACACCACCGCCTACATTAGTCTTCTGAGCCTGTAAGATCACACACACAGTATGGCTGTGAAAAAACTCTTGTTCATGACATCATAATGACGCATTACCGTGTCACCTGAATTTACACCAAACATCAATAAATGCATAAAATGATTCAGTACTTATTAAGTTATGGTACAGATGACTAAATAGTACATTAGATTATGAATTCAAAAGCAAATGTGCTTTCTAATATATGTCTGCTGTATACACTTTCTTCACAGTTAATTCGAACAGAGATCTCTCAGTAAAAAACTTTTTTCTAAAAATCTTTTCTTAGTTCTATTATATTTTGAGAACTGAAACAATCATTAAAAAAATCTGGCTAAGTTTGTTTTCAATTCGCAAAGTATTATTTTTTATTGCTTTGTTTTATTTTTTTGAAACCTCTCCTCCCTAATTTACCTATTAATAAATAAATTACTAAATATAATATGGCAAAATATCAAGGACTGAAGACTTAAATTTTAACTGAACATTTAAATACAGATTAAACTAAACACAAGAACACAAAGCTGTACTTTGTACCTGAAATTGCCAGGAAAGGCCTTTGTCAAGCAAAAACCTTCTGAAAAATGTGAATGGGAGAGATCATGGCCTCAGCATTCTGAATGTAATGAGAGACGTCATTCTGAGACCCCCTTTATATTCTCATAGCAATGATAAAGACAACGAGACGATCAATCAAAACACACAACCAAGTGATTCTCTGATCTTCAAGAGCTTTACATAATTGTATAATTGTATAGTGTATAGTATAGTGTATAGTGTAAACATTTCCCATCATGCACCACTGATGGCTTGTTACAAACTTTGCCCAGTTTTCACACTGTGTTCTATGTTCCTATAATATATTTTTGTTTAATGTAGCTGAGAGGTCTTTGCTCTTTGGCCATAGCTCTATACTGTCTGTTTAATGTGTGTTTCTTTCACTGGAGATTTGTTTATCCTGACTCAGAGCCAGAAAACTCTGCCTGCGAGAGTTTGCTCCCAAAGCTCTTCGGCGCTATAGAGGACTAAAGCATTCTTTATGCAACAGCATATTTCTTAATACACAATGGGATTTTTTATTTATGAGATAAGACATACTGGCCCAAACATAACATATGGAAAAGTTCCTCCAGGGAGTTCCATGTTAAAATAACACAAATCTTTGGCACAGTCTTGAATTAGGAACTTTTGCATAGACTAGATAGTTCCTCGATTTGTGTTGTGGTGAAGCAAATGGTGTTAACTTAGGTTTATAGACATCCTTAAACATGAAAAAAAACAGATTTACAAATGTAAGTTATGGTTGACAAAAAAAAACTACTGATTTAATGGAACCAATAGCATTCATAAAGATAACTGTTTTTAATTACACCCACAGGTCGCTACAGCTAAAGGCAAACATTTAGGATTAATGGACTAAATAAACAGCACCAGAAAAATCAATATTAGTCATTGGTCAACCACTAATCTAAATTACTGGGCCCAATGTATCACTGTCTACTACTGTATCGTTTACTCACAGCCCTGGTTTTACAAGTGTTACTTGGATTAAAAAATCATTAGTCCCTCATCAATGAAGGCTATTTTATTGTGAAACCAATATGGAACTTTTTAACCTGTATAAAAACATTATGTTGTAAATATATTATCAAAACTTAAAATTATTAGCTCTAAAAGGTGTCATACACGACGTATTGTATTGTATGGTTTTAATTGTACGGCACGCAACACTGCCAACAAAAAGGCCAAATATACCAGTGACACCTAGTGGTGCAACTAGCCAACTACAAAATGATATATTTAAAGGTCAAACGTTTTGCGGCTTCATGTACATTTTATTTGGTCAGATTTAAATGCTGCTGCAATTGCCACACAGAAATTATAAGCATAGCAATAACAGTTCAATGTTTATTGATCAGTTTTAATCTCAATTCTATCACACAGAGCAGCAAGGTTCACGTGAGACCTAAAATCTCACGGTATCACAAATGTAATACAGACAACAAAGTTCCAAGAGAAAGGCACAAACATTAATATAATAAAGAAAACAAATTCAGTGTTTTTAATAGAAACCAACATGGCACAACATGAAATATTAGCTCAAATTATACTGATAATATTATCAGAATCATCAATAAACCAAACGATAAAATGAAAACATTTATGTTACTTTGCTGTGTTCTTTCTCTGATTGTCGCATCTATAATGGCATTTCTAGGGCTCAGTCTAATGCACAGAAAAAAGAAATACAGGCCTTCGTAATGATATATTGCAATAATGAAATAGAAAATGTGTATTAAAAAAATGATTACATTTTTGGACTAATATCCATCTTTACATTTTTAATCAGAATAAGAAACACTGTCTAAGCCCTACAGTAATTGTTTAAGCCTATATGGTGTTGTTCGGATATTCCAAATGTCTCTGTTCATTTTCATGAAAACATTGTCACATATTGCACAAGCCACTGGTTAAAGCATTACAGCATGCTCACTCACAATAAAACAGTTTACAACCTCATGCTCACACTACAACTCCTTACCAAATAAACACAACCTAACTAGTGACACAGAAACATGAAGAACCACAAAACACAAAATCAGATTCTGATCAGTGCTGGAATTGAAAAATAATGATGTGGATTAACCACATCAATTAACATGACATCACAAACAGAAGCAAAATTAAACTATTAATTTTTTATCTTCTTTTTTAGACAGACATATCAAATTAGATCGATCTAGTACCAAAAAATCTCTCTAAAGTGCCATTTTTTTATTCAGAGTATTTCTGTTCAGATCAACAGCTCTTTGTGTATATGTGCATTAGTGTCATTTTTGTTCTAATGCTAACATCCTCCCACATGAAGCCAAAAGATACTGGTACTAGTCACATGTTACTAAAAATAAATGTAATCAGCTTAATGTAAATCAATTTATTTGTTCAGTGTCATATCATAACAGGCCTGTGTGATTTTCTTCTGTAAAACACTGAAAGTGAAGTTTAGTTAAATGTCTGAGCTGCTCTGTTCCACACAATGAAAGTGAATAGAGACTTGGGGTTATCAGCACCAAAACGTCAGAAACACAATATGAATGTTGTGCAACTCATACCAAATCTTTGGTAGTCTATATGACAGCTTTTGTGAGGAGCAGACTAAAATTTAAGTTATTATAATTTAAGTTGCTATCCAGTGGAAATCTGGCATTGAATCTGGTATCTAGCTTGGTCATTATTCATTTTCATTAAACAGAAAAGAACAGCTTCAGAATGTTATTTTCAGAAAAAGCATTTTTGTGTGAACTACTCCTTTAATCTCAACAGAACAAATAGCCTGAGCTGAATCATTACCACATAAACTCCATTGGCTATGACTCTTTATACATGACTAAGGTTCTATGTGTGAAATCTACCCTGTATCAGAACCGCTGCACACCAGTATTTACAGGTCAGTTTTGAAGCCTTGGTATAAATGCAGGGCCTACTCAAAAAGTGCTTGTCCTTCCTCGACTTCCCTTTTACTCTGTTTTTCCACTGTGGTTATTTAGATTCATGGACAATATACTTTATAACATACAAAAAATATACCAATTGATTTTTTTAAACTATTTGACCTTTCCAACAATTTGACCTTTATTTCAGTATCTGTTAAAATGACATAGACTATTGAAGATGTGTGCATGTAAGTGCTGTGTGCATGTCTATTTTTCTGGTCACACATAATTACTAAGAATCTTTAACCAAATTGCCTTTAAAACTATTTAATTAGGATGAGCCGAAATTGTCTGCAGTAATTGTCATGCCGCAGATGATGTTGAAAGAGCTTGACTTATATTGAAAACTTAATAATTTAATACTTAATACCCTCTTTTAATATTTTTACAAGATGCAGTTCAGCTTCATCATTTTTTACTTAGTAAATCATAGTCTACCTTCATTCTCAAACTTTTTTGTACAGTAATTCTGTCCAAAACGATCCTAAGTGCTTCTGTTCCAATTGCACATAATCAAAAAAGGATCTTCTATCAAACTACGTGGCACTGAATTTAAGAACACTTAATGACATCCATAAATATTCCATTAGCTGCATGTTTTAAAAAACAAGAGATTTTCCTCTTTTAAATAATAAATGAGGCTGGCTAACGTGAACAGAGAAGTATTTATCCCCTGCAATGTAGCACCACTATTTAAAACACACAATAGCACTGTCAAAAAACAAGGAAAACAAATAGGTACTTGCTACATTTTTTCTTAGTGCTTCTTCTATGAAGAGAAAGTTTGTGAACAAGTGGTTTAGTAACACACCTCTGCTTCACATATTTAGTTAAATTACATAACTACATTTGTTAAAAATTAAGCAATTAATATCTTAACTAGGTTACAAAGATCCACTTTAATTAAGCAGCATGTGATGAAATAATCAATCTGAATTAAAGGGCAGTTTTTTCATTTTGTCCACATTCAAATCAATGTGACTTTTTATTACTGAAATACTTCACAGTTAAACCAAATCACATTCATTAGATAAACATCAAAGTACTATTTCTGTCACTTAGTGTGTGTGACCAAAACTAAACTTTAGTAGTTAATAGTTATAGTAAACTATAGCTTTAAGGTAATACTAGTAAATTCAGCTTTTTAGAGAAAGTTGTTGTTTGGGATTTCCCTGTTTACATACTGCAATACATCTTTTAACTGGAATAATATTTTTAAACAGTGTTGTGTGCATTTACATTCATTGCTCGTCTCTGCCTCAGTCCCTAAACCTCGTACCCGCCTGACCTCCGTCTCTGGCACCAGCTGTCATAACCCGGCCCACCAGCTGAGGGTTTGGACAGTCCCCAACCAGACTGAGCAAGTAGCTGCTGTTCCTCATCGTGCTCAGCAGCGTCTCCAGAAGACCTGTCATCAAACACCAGGAAAATAATACGACTATGATGATCTATAAGCACTACCTTATACCTACTATACACAGTACTGTTTAAAAGTCTTGGGCCAATGTTAGATATTAGCAATGGTGTTTAAGCAATGGTATAATGACCATATAGAAGTACTTTTAAGTACTTCTACTGCTCTTTTGAGTCTTTTAATTTAAGAAAAAGTACAAAACTTTGATTTTCTTTGTATATAATATAGAAAAACAGCTTCTATAGGCTAAACTGACAAGTATTTAGCGTGACCTCCTCTTACAGAGTTCTCTCTCTCTTTCTTTCGTGGGCTCTCTTTAAAACGTAAATTGAATGAAAACCTAATTTCTATTTCTTATCTAATGACTTCAGAAAAGTCTCCCTAAATGAGTTCAAGATGTCCTTAGTGCCAGCTGAGGTCACACTAAATACTATAAAGACGTTTGCCTAAAGAAGCAGTTTTTTCTGAAGATTAAATTTTGTGTATTTTTTGTTTGTATCCTAATAAGAAGGACACTAAAAATAAATATGGATTGTCATTGAAACACTGCTTAACAACAAAGCTGGTGGTGGCCCAAGGCTTTAGCACAGTACTGTATATGATCCTTGATCAGGTACATATATTTCCCAATATGTTGAGGCAAATACACATAACGGATGTTTTGCAAGAATAATTGTTAATGGTGTAATTACAATACAATACCTGCTTTGTGTTAATCTCTGTGGGCCAAGATCAGGTGAGAGAGGCACCTGACATCACGCAGAGAATAAGTTAGATAGAAATCCTGCATGGACTGACATATTTCTGAAATAGAACTTAATCATCATACACTGAAAATTCTTAGAAATGGGCCAGTAATGAATTATCTGAGACTTGACTTTTAATACTATACTTACTAAACTGTACACAACTGTACATACTGCCATACATCATTAGAAAGAAAATATGCCTGATGTTATGGCAACTTGTAAGACATACAGGGTGAGCGGAGCAGTGGTGCCTGTGGGGTGCGCTCTGATAATATTCCAGTAGTCTCTCGGCGAGGGAAATCCGGCGCAACAAGCCTTCAATGAACCGCCGTAACCGAACTTTCCCACAGATCTCATGCTGTGCTGCTGCTTCCAGAAACTTCTGAATGGTAATAACCTCCCTGAGAAACAGTTATAAGTAGTTTCTGAAGAACAGGATTAAAAAACTGAAACATTAGGCTCAAAAAAAGATATAGATAATAATAATAAGCTCATAATAATAGCAGTTCTATTACTATAAATGGAGAAAGTGCAATGCTTGATATAGCCACACAGCAAAAGAAGTCCCGCCTTCTAGTAGAAAGAGCCAATCGTCAATCACTAAACACTAGGGGGTGGGCTTGATTACATACTGTTGTTAGATATTAGCCAGTCATGTTCAGTAACTAGATTACCTGAAAAAGGGGAAGTAAAAGTATTTGTAAACATTTAGAAAGCTCAAACAATGCTGAACTCTTATACTCACTGTTCTCTCCTCTCCAGCTCATGCTCCGAGATGCTGAGCTGTTGCCTCAGTGTTGCGATCACCAGGACTGCAGAGTCTACCTGTCTGCTGAGCACCCTCTCTCGCTCCTGCACTTCCTGTTTCTCCTGGGCCAGGTGATGCGAGTGAGCGCGCTCACACAATATGGCGGTGTCTGTCTGTGCCAGCTCTGAGCTAAGCCTCAGTAGACGTCGTTCCATACTACTGTTGGTGGTCCTCATCATCTCTTCCAGTCTCTTCTCCACTGACACCACCGGGGCCGATAGGGGCCCCACACCAGCTGATGTTTCCCCAACTCTGAGGCTCCTCTCTGGGGATGTTACCTTTTTGTCTGGGTGTGATTCTGAACACGGTTGCGATGCTGTTGGGTCATTGCTGAATATGAGTTTGTGATCTTCTCTTCCAGTTGCATTAGTATTTACTTTACTTTCCATGCGCTCTGTGTTAGAGCGACCCCTTGTGGACAGGAGGCTGATGTCATGATTAGTGTGGAATGGGTGTCTGTATTCTAGATGAGCCCTAAGAGAAGCCAGACTCTGAAAACGTTCGTGTTCTCCACACCGCGGGCAGCGGAACGGGAACTGCAGGGTTCCACACGCCTGACCGTTCTTCACAAACAGCGCTGTGTTGCGTGTGCACACTTTCTGCTGCATGACACAGATAACCTAACAACAAAAAACACATCTGAACAGTTTTTGATATAAGCATATATTACAAACATATTAAACGGCTAAACGTGTTTGGACTTCTCTCTTTATGAATAAGGTTTATCTGTTTTTTCTCTTTTTCAACAAATGGCCAGCTGTAAAAACACTTTATAAATAAATAAACAAACTACTTTCTATTGATTTTCTAAAAATATTTTACAATATACAATTATGTGACCAGAATTTACAGTTCATAACTTAGTGTTATGTAATTTTGGTACCAGTTGCAAATTTAGCTTGTAAAGGTTTGGTTTGAAACAAAATGTTAGTTTAAAGTTATAAATAAACATATATGTATGACATTGCAATGCATATCACTTTAACAGATCGTTTTGTTATAAACTGTATTAAATATACTGTATACCAGCCCTGCTCTTAAGATATCAGTATCATTATCAGTGTCAGATATCAAAACACCACCAGTAAACCCCTGGTCTGCATTAACCAACTGCCTGCTGTTCATTTTCACTTATGTGAGCCTTTCACTACAAATAGATATAAGATATAAGGCCCACAAATAGATATAATAAATGAATGAATGATCTATGAAACACAACAGTGACAAACTGAGACATCTGGCCCGTCCAGACTGCATTCCTAATATAATTATATATACTGTATAATTATAGCTGAATGGGTTTAGTTAAACAAAAAATGCTGGTTACAGTTTTCATTAATAATATTCATGAATAATAATCGTGGTAACCGTCTTAATATGAATATGTTCATAGTTTAACCAGGTTAATGCTGTAGCTTTGGTAAGACGATAAACTGCATTATAAGGTTTTTAATGGTGTGCTGATGCATGTTAAATAGTATCATGTCATTTATAGTTTCAGTGATCAAAGGGAGATTTATGTGCAACCAGACGATCTGCAGAACAGAGTCTGAAATCAGACAGGTAATCAGATGCCATTTTCCATTATCTGTATAATAAGCATGCAATCATACCTCAATAAACGGGGTCCAATGCCAATTTTGGGAGGTGCTGCTGATCTTTTGGATTGAACCCTTTAATCAAACTGTTGATCCGGATTGTCTGATGCTTGATTTGTGTTCAGAACCCCGGCGGTGTCTCTCACCGACTCACATACAGCAGCAAGACATCAAGGTGCATTAAGTCATCTGGTTAAGAACGGCGTTGCCAAGCGTAAGCGTGACAGAAACGACGGAGGTGACATTGGTTTCTTTAATGTGGTGCTGAATGCAGTCTTCGTGTTCAAAATGGTTGCGAGATTTCATCGGATTATGTGTTATATGACAATCGATCTACATCGATCCAGTAACAACCGAACAGATTTGATCAGAGCATTGAAGCTTCATTAGAATGCAGTGCGGCAGACAACCAGTTTCACCTATTTAAAGACAGACGGGGTGGTAATAAAAATAAATAAAAACAAAAAACACATACAGACTTTATGAACTTTTTAACAAACAAGTAAACTGTTTATGTAAACTGCGCAGCACGAAAACAACAACCTATATATTAATGTACTTGCCTCATTTAGACAACATGTTTAAGATACACAGACGGGCCAACCTTTCATAATTTAAAAATGGTACAGTCCCACTGTTGCGTAGGCAACGAAGCGCTGTGCAGGGCCGTGATTGGCTGAATGCGGTTGTGTAATCCGTTGGTTTGTGGATCTCGCAGGGGCTCGTTTCGGTGTGAACGCCAGTATGGATCAATCCCGGGATATTCAAAATTTCAGGCGAAATACCAGCACTAGGTCCACAGTTTCCTCCTGCTCTTCACTCGCCATGGAGA
Organism: Yasuhikotakia modesta; assembly: GCA_036877545.1. NCBI lineage: Eukaryota > Metazoa > Chordata > Actinopteri > Cypriniformes > Botiidae > Yasuhikotakia > Yasuhikotakia modesta. The sequence continues at coordinate 18,133 of JBAJNP010009023.1, forward strand.
TCAAGAGAAAGAAAATAAGAGAAAGCATGTTTTTTCAAAATGAGGTGAGTCGATATGATAAACCTGTCGTGATTTGGACAGATCGCGATCGGGTGTTTTGTTTTTCGATGGGCCTCATGATACAAGATTATTGTGGTTGTTATTGTGTTTAAAAACGAACTAACTACATTTATTGTTTTCTCAGACCAAAAAGACAGATATGAAGGGGTGTACAAGTCAAAATGACGCCCAGCAGATTAATAAGGACATTAGTTTGTTATACACACGACAAAGATCTAGAAAAATGAAGGTAGTTTTGGTACGAGAGTGTGATCATGTTTCCCTGATAGTTTTAATATGAACAATTTTAAGATTTTAGCAGGCAAACTGAGTTATTAAAATAGTTTGTTGATTATTTGGTCTAGGTAACAACTCGAATAGTTTTGGTTGAATGAATTCTGAAACATCATCACACATCTCAAAAAATATCGTTTTGTAGGGAGAGTCATTGTTTTGTGTCCCACCCACCATCATTGTTTCTTACATTGAAGCATTGTTCAGATCTGCTGTGATGGTCATTCTGTGTCAAATAGCCAAATGTTGGGAACATTTGTTTTGTGGAGAAGGGAGAAATTGACAATTTTCACCATAAATGGACACCTAAAATACATTTAGTATCTTTTCTTAAGTCCACAGTGACCCAAGATCAACTCTAAATGATCTCTAAAAGAAAGAAAAAGATAATCTAAGACATCTAAACATCCTTTTAGATTCAGATTATATGTAAGACCCTATATGGTACAATCCCAGAGATATGGGGATCTCAAAATGGCTTGATCTGTAAATTACAGAATTGTA
>JBAJNP010009024.1:0-14977 GCA_036877545.1 Yasuhikotakia modesta
TGTGTGAGTGTATGTGTGTGTGTGTGTCTGTGTGTGAGTGTGTGTGTGTGTGTGTGTGTGAGTGTGTGTGTGTGAGGTTGGTTGGGTGTCGGTGGGGGTGGTTGCGCCTCGTGCTCGCGCAGGAGTGCGGCGCGCGCACAGTGCCGGTGTGGAGTTGTGGAGGATGGAGGTCCGACCCGACAGACTGAAAGCAGCGGCGGCGAAGGCGCTCGGGAGGATAAACCGGTAAGAGCTGAAACTTTATCAGCTTCAGCGGAACCCAGAGCTGGTAATGCAGTGATGTTGGCATTAACATTACAGCCATGCGTGAGTTATACTGCATCCTGCTGCAGTTGTGGTAGATGTAACATTTACTGCAGGTGAGGGACGGTAACTGATAATATATATAACAAAGATTTAGTGAAACTGTTAAAGGAACTGCATGATATTAAAGAAGATTATTTAGTGCGCTCTTCTGTGTGCGCGTGCGCGTGCGCGCTCGCGGGATGAACGGATTAACTCAACGGCACTATTTATAGCGGCTGGTTAAGTTTGTGACGTCACGCCTCACCTGTCAGGTGACCACTTCCGTTCCGCATCAGGCCTGACCATGAGCTTCACAAACGCCAGCCTGTGTTTAAACAGCGCTGAGTTTATTACTATCTTTAACTCTCTATATAATGGTCTGAAAGTGTTTGACTTCATCATATGAAGAATGACCTGTCTTGTATTTTTATTTTAGCTGCTTGTAAGACACAAGAAGAGTAAGAATATACTCTTAAAAATAGACTAGATTTCTTTCTTCAGACTATTAAAAAGTTTAGACTATAAATAGACTTTAGGCTCTAAAAATACTATTAAATTGTTGTTGCTTCCTGAACAGTGTGGGATGTTGTTACATCATAAGCAGGCATTTAAGAGCTCGCTTCTTTCACAGCACATTGATTTCTGTGTTATGTCAGATATTATTGTATTAATACACTTTTGTCTGTGATATAAACAGGTATCTACATTTGAGAGGGGGCTGTGTGTGTTTGTGTCTCGTTCATTAGGGGGTGTGGTGTAGGGGTAAAAGGCTCAATGTGCATCATCATTTTGCCTTTGTGCAAGACCCTTTGTGTTCTCTGAGAGAAATCGGACCCTGAGAGAAATCTCCTGTACATTATTGTAGATTAAAGTTTAGTGCTAACCCTCAAACAATAAAATTATAACACAGCCATCAGAACTGACTGGTTTTTGTTTCATGAATCAATCAGTCAGTAAATAGATAATGATCTTTACATGGGCTAAATAAATATTTACTTTTCTGTGTCTCTTGCATTAGTAGAGGATAATCTGTCTGTCTAAAAAAAGCCTTTCACTGAAGCTGAAACTGTGACACTGATCAAAATCATGTCCCCTCAGACTTTACTGAAATCAGATTTCTTCAGTTCTATGAATATCTAAAATACGACTTTTTTATGCACCTAATGCTAAATTGATGTGATGAAATAATATATGATATACCACTACAGCTGTATATTACAATATTTCTTAGCCAAATACATCGATGTGTCTGTTGAAGATTTCTCTCAACACACACTGTGAGTGAATTTACCTCAACAAAACCAGATGACAGTCAGAAATATGATCACAGGGAGTCAGAGGCGATTTAGAAGAAGAGAAGAATGGATGGATGATGGAGGAGGGGAAGAGAGCAGAAAAAGACCAAAATAGAAGGTTTGATCAATAATTCAGACACAGAGAGTATTATTATTTAATCAGTGTGGAGTACAGCTGCAGTCATCTGACAGGAAGAGTGTTGTACAGTCTGTACTTAACAGTATGACTTTATAAAACTTTTAATCTGCTTTCCTGTGGTTATCCAGTTCTAGTTTTCAGTTTACCTACATGTGATGTGGCAAATAATGTTTTCTCTTGTGCGTTTAGTGTGAGGTGAATGGCATAATGAAGGACACAGCTCTTCAGTGTCAATGTGAACTGGGAAGTTTCGTTTCTGTTCTATCTGGAAATTTTACTGCAGTGGAAGTTTAACAAGTCCCAGGAAAATTACACTTCACACATTCTTCATTAAACTTTCTCCTTTGTCTCAGATGTTTCTTCTAAAAGCTCATGACTCAAACTGGCCAGCAGATGGTTCTGATTTGAATGATTGTGTTTGTGCTGCTGTTATATTGAAGAGGGCAGTAAAGGTTTATGTAATGTCTGTTCTCAGGGTTTTGGAGAAGCGTCAGGAGAATGGAGAGAACATCGAGTTATCGGCAGAGGGTCGTCCAGAGCTCCAGGAGGAGAAGGAACTTCCTGTGGTGGACTGCACGTGTTTTGGTCTTCCACGCCGTTACATCATCGCCATTCTGTCCGGTCTGGGCTTCTGCATCTCGTTCGGTATTCGCTGTAATCTGGGTGTGGCCGTCGTCAGTATGGTCAACAATCACACCGTCTACAGAGACGGCAAACCATACGTCGTGGTGCGTTTCCTCTTAGATCCTGTAGTTTTATTTTGACTGCATCTGTTAATATGAGAGTTCTGTGTGTTCATGTACTGGAGACTGAAGGGAGGACGGGCTAAAGCTGGCGGTTTCTAACCTCTCTGAAATTGCACATCCCAACTTTAAAGCAAATCTTGATGATAGTCTTTTTTACCTTTGCCTGGTGCCTCCTACAAATCAGGGCTATAAATCGGTCTTAAATCTGCTGAAATAACCTTCAATCAACTGGCTGTTTATTAATGTTTAACCTTTTAATTAAGGTTGTGCACATTGTGTCACTGCTTTACTTAGCTGCCTATATCATTTTTTTATATCAGTTTTTATATTAGTTCCCCACAACCTTTGTGATGCTAACACAGGGCTTTACCCGCTGAGATACAGGAACACCTGAACTGTAAATTAGAGTTAAAGCTCACAGTTATTAATGGTTTGTCTTCGTGTGTTTCTTAGAAAGCTCAGTTCTCGTGGGATCCAGAGACTGTTGGAATGATTCATGGATCTTTTTTTTGGGGATACATTGTCACTCAGATTCCTGGAGGTTTCATCTGTCAGAAATTTGCTGCTAACCGGTCAGTTCTCCTCTACACTAGAGAATAACAACAACATAACGCGTGTTTCTCACAGTCTGTCTGTCTGCGTTTCAGGGTGTTTGGTTTTGCAATCGTTGCGACGTCTGTTCTCAACATGATGATTCCCACAGCGGCACGGATGCATTTCGGCTGCGTGATTATAGTGAGAGTTTTACAGGGACTGGTTGAGGTAAAAAAACATACACACAGTATTACTGCTGCAGTTACTAATAACTCTGTCATAATTCACCGAAACAACACATGCTGTAGTTCTAGACGTGTGTTAATAAAGAGGCAGCCATTAGTGACATCAGCATTATTGCTACACAGGGCGTGTCTTACCCAGCATGCCACGGAATCTGGGCAAAATGGGCCCCGCCCCTAGAAAGGAGCCGATTGGCCACAACAGCTTTCTGTGGTGAGGTCATTACATTTGCACAGCAAATATGATAAAATCTGATGAAGTGTATCAATATTCTTCTAGACGACAGCTGTTGGTTTAAAGGGAATTAAACGTTACGCTGCTGCATGTGAAATAAAGGATGTGCAGGTTGTGTGTTAGTGAATGTGTTTGTCATGTTGGACAGGTTCATATGCAGGTGCTGTGATCGCCATGCCTCTAGCTGGAGTTCTGGTCCAGTATTCAGGCTGGTCTTCTGTCTTCTATGTGTACGGTGAGACAAACACACACACACACGCATTGAGGGTATGTTTCAATCACACATAGAATTATTCATGTACTTCTTAGTTATTGATCATTCAAAATTTACATTCTGACTTATGGATTTACTCATAAATTATATTATTTTTGTGGTACACAAATAAATATTAATTCCATTCTTCTCTCTGTGTCTCTGTGATTCTCTCTCTGGCTGTAGGGAGTTTTGGGGTCTGTTGGTATTTGTTCTGGGTTCTGGTGTCATATGAGAGTCCAGCTGCTCACCCCACCATCACGGCTGAGGAGAGGAAGTACATAGAAGATGCAATTGGAGAATCAGCACAACTCATGAACCCACTGACGGTAACGCACACACACACACACACACACACACACACAGAAAGAGTGAACTAAATCTTTTGTGCAGTTCCTTTAACAGTTTTCACAGAGACTAAATCTTTCTGTTATATATATTATCAGTTACCGTCATTTACTGTCAGTACAGTATCAGTATCAGTTACTCTCTCTTCCCTGTGGAGCAGAAGTTTAACACTCCGTGGCGTCAGTTCTTCACCTCTATGCCGGTGTACGCCATCATCGTGGCAAATTTCTGCAGGAGCTGGACCTTCTACCTTCTGCTCATCAGTCAGCCCGCTTACTTTGAAGAAGTCTTTAAATTTGAGATCAGTAAGGTGAGAAACACACATAACAGACCAAATCCATTCAAACTTCTTTAATGTTTCAAATCTGTCTCCCAGACTGCGATGAGATTGAACACTGAGCACAAATAGAGACTTAAATGTTCTGCTTTTGTGATGAAATTTCTGCAAATAATCATCTGAGATACCACAGTCTGAGATCTCGGTTTCAGCTCAAACAGCCACTTTTTTATAACTTCTACTTTCTAATTTTAGGTTTTTGATCTGAAATCTAAAACATTATTCATGTGTCTCTGTCAGGTCGGGATGCTCTCTGCTCTTCCTCATCTGGTGATGACGATTGTGGTGCCGATCGGAGGTCAGCTAGCTGATTATCTGAGGAGTCACAACATCATGAGCACAACCAATGTCAGGAAAATGATGAACTGTGGCGGTAATTACAACGTTTATGGAGTAACAGATGTTTCTCTTCCCTGTGTGTTGTGAGGGAACATCTGACAGCTCTTCTGTGTGCGTTTAGGGTTTGGGATGGAAGCAACGTTTCTTTTGGTTGTGGGATTCTCTCACACTAAAGGTGTCGCCATCTCGTTCCTCGTCCTGGCTGTTGGATTTAGTGGTTTTGCCATCTCAGGTGAGGAGGAGTGTTCAGTGTTTGTGTTTAACTCATCATTATATCTGAGACATCTCTCTGCTCTGCTCTCCAGGGTTTAATGTGAATCATTTGGATATAGCTCCACGTTACGCCAGCATTCTGATGGGGATCTCTAACGGCGTCGGCACTCTCTCAGGCATGGTGTGTCCTCTGATCGTTGGTGCCATGACCAAAAACAAGGTATGAGTGATGATCAGGTGATTTCATCTGCTTCAGTTCTTCATCTTCTAAGGTCTGTAGATACTGTATGTCTCAGTTTTCCACATTTTTCTGTTGTGTTTTAATAATGATGCTGCACTGAAATCTCCATTATCATTTACTCTCTCATATTCCTGCATAAATCATAAATGCATCATGTGAAATTTCAGATGTACATTCTGACAATGTATGTTATTGTATGTGGACACGAATGTCCTAAAACATCATCGTTTAACATCATGTGTTCAGTTGTGAATGTGAACATCTGCATTGAAACATTTGTTTTAAAGTGAACGTTCACAGGAACACTTCTCAGCGATTGTTAGGCTGACACAACAGAGTTATGGTTCAAAACAAGAGAATGTGATGATATGTTCATAGGTAATGTGTGCAGGTGACACTGAGGTAGTTTGTTCAGAGATGTTCAGATGTTTGCTCTGTGTGTCTGTATAGACTCGTGAGGAGTGGCAGTATGTGTTTCTCATTGCTTCACTCGTTCATTACGGTGGAGTTATCTTCTATGGTGAATATTTCTGTCTTTCTGTCATTCATCTGTTCATCATTCATCTGTTTATTTGCATGCGTCATATGTAGTTTACAGGATGAAGTATTTTTATATATATTTTGTTTTATATATTTTTTTTTGCCACTTTGTATGACCTGGGCCGAAAAATGTGTGTCATATTTAATCATAATCAAATGAGCCACATAAATAAAATTGTTAGATTTTGTGATTATTTTGTGCATTGCATTAAGGAGAAAGTTAAATATGACTTCGGTTTTCATGAGCATCATAAATTATGGTCTGTTAAATCAGTCTTGTCATGGTCTCTGTCAGGTATTTTTGCATCTGGAGAGAAGCAGTCGTGGGCGGAGCCAGAGAACACCAGTGAGGAGAAATGCGGAATATTAGGAGAAGATGAACTGGCAAATGAAACGGAGGAGCTGTATCGCTCAGGGGGCGGGGGCTATGGTGCAACTACCCAATCAGGTGACCCCAATGGGGTGGGGACAGGAGGGGGCGGAGCTGGAGGAAGCTGGGTCTCAGACTGGGATAAAACAGAAGAATACATCCAGCCCACCGGCACAAACAGTTTCCTGTGTGGAGGAGAGGAGGAGTGATTTTCAGGGATTTTGAGGGTAAATCTAAAGGGAGGGGTCGGGTGAAAACAGGACAGAATTTTCCTTCCTTACATAAAGTGACGGGTGTGAGGAGGTGATATTATGATATGATATTACAGCAACAGAAACGGTGTGTGTGTCAGTGAGTGAGTGTGTCGTTTAACCGTAATACCAAAGCTAACATTCAGTGATCTACAGCAGCAGTGTAGATGTGCAGCCATTAGTACCCACATCTGTAAATAAGAGTGAATTCTTCATCATAAAGATGTTTCAGTGGTTACAGCGCTGCACAGCTCTGGTCATCTGAACGTTCAGCTTTAGGTTCAACGTTCTTCTGAAATATTTTGGCTGTTAGTCTGTCTAACTGTCTGAAAGCTGTTCACACATCAAAAACATCAAATTATCTTCAAATCCCTTTTAATTGCAATGAAAAAAAATGGATATAATTTGGGAAATTGATCTCATGTGCCAATACTGTGAGGTGTGTATTGATCCCTTTCCAATGCAAGACAAATTTAGACAAGCTACTGTTACTGATACAGTTTTTATGTTTCATCTGTGAGAATATTGTTGGGTTGTGTTGGGTTTCATGTTCATAGAATGTTCAGCAGAGAAAGTTCCATCAATACTTTTTGTGGCATAATGTTCATTACCCTACAAATATTTGGACTCCTCCCAACTATTCAAAACAACCAATCAGGTTTGGTGGTGTGCTTACATGGGATATTAAAATGTCGTGAACGAAACTATAAAGTTTTAATTTTTGGTTAAGGTGCCTGTTAAATATTATTTATTTATTTATTTATTTAATATTATTATTGTATTTTTATATGTGAAAATATTGGATATCACCACAGAGAAAAAGAAAAAGCTGTACATATATAACTATATATGTACTATATGTACTATATATATGTACTATAACCACATTTTCGTTAATAATTTTCTGACCAAACAGACATTATGCCACAAACGGTGTGAATGGAGATTTCATACTGAACACAGAACATGTCCGTCATCTCTGTTGTTATAAAACATGGTGTTTCAACCCCTAAACCTGAGACAAATGTGTGATGAGGTTTCGCTCAATCACAGCTCTGTGTTTATCATCTGTATTAATATGCTGTTTATCTCGAGAACAGAGATTTATTTCTGCTTTACTGTAACTGACAGTTGAAGACAGTGGTCAACAGACAGACACTGTTCTAAGTTTATTGGTGAGAAACAACTACATGAATGGCTGTTAAATGTCATATGGGCACCAGAAATGTGATCTTAGATGATTTACTCTGTGTTTTTAGCATGACATTTAAGAGTTTTACATTTAAAACATGTCTGTACACACATTAACCGTTTTATTATCACAGTACAGGACTGCTGTTCCTGTCGGACAGGATAAACGTTACTGTACTTTTTACTGTATCAGTGATTTTGGGACGATGCATCATTAAGTCACAAGTTCCACCTCGTCTCAGGTTCTCATTCCTACATCACTGCGATCTGTGTCTTTATCTTTCTGTCCCTGCATATTTGTCCATGTTGTGATTCTTGATAAAGCAACTTAAAAGTTTAAAAGTATTGTGGTTATTAATGTGGTTGTCATGTGAAGATTTTTAGTACAATCCTGCGTACTTACAATCCATTTATATTGTCATATTTCTTAAACACACCATAAAGGATCTAAGTAATAATTCAGAAAACAGGACATGGAGGAATCAGAGCAACATGTTCCTGTTCCAGCCACTGACAAACCCTGCAGCGTCCTCTTGTGGTCAGTACGAGGACCTGCCGGAGGTTTCGTGAGTTTGTCTCTGTCTTTTGGGGGGAAATCTAATTTGTTTCAGAAAAAACAAAGCAAAACAGTTTTTTTGTTATTCATAAAAATGCAGTTAATTTTAATCAAAAGTTACATAACCCTGTTATTATGTTACATTATAAAAGCAAATTAAGATTTTCACACAGTAGAAATGCAACTTCTCAAAAGCATAATAATGAAAAAGATTATACAGAATAAAGATTATACAGGAAGTATAAGGTTTGACCTCAGAAATGAGTAAATGTACTAATATTGTTGTTAAACGACAGATTACTTAAATAACATAACTAAATATTTCATAATGTGTGAAATTAAAGCTGAATAACATGAATATTCAAAAGCTTCTTTGTGTAATTGTGTTTGTCTGATTGTGTTTAACTGTTATTGTGTGTTTGGATGCTTGTATGATGTTAACAAAACTTTATTTTCATTTGTATCTTAACAGATCTGGAGGAAGCAGTTTGTCAGTGCTTCAGTGTGTGTATTTATGAACGTATCCTCTTCTTATGAATCTGCTTTAAAGCGCATGTTTAAAGACTGAAGCATCAGTTTATCCTCCAGAGTTTTAAAGGTAACGCTTCTCTAATCATCATCATTTGCCCTTAATAACATCACATTTCTCACGTTAATATTATCTGCCTTTACATTACTGGTTAGTTTTTGAAAACATGCATTATGTTTTCAAAAACCCATTATCCTAATGGGTTAACTGCTTTATAATCATTAGTTAACTAGTGAAAAAGAACAAGTTATTATTTGATAGTTGTTTTTCAGTATAAGAGCAGGATGGAGTGAACAGAATGTGGAGTTAATTTTCAGGTTGGCTGTGTTGACGCCTCTTATTTTTTCTTTCCCTGTTTCTCTCCCTTTAGCTCCTCATATGGATTTTCCTCGATGTCCTTGTGATCTTTTGTCTTCTGAGGCAGCTTTTCGTAGCCCCCCTCCGCTTCCCCCTCCACTTCCTTTTCTACTTCCCTCTTTACTTCCCCCTCAGGTTTCTTTGACTCTGTTGAACTCAGAGTTTGGTACACCTGAGCTTTGACCGTCTGAAGAGCCTCGTACCCAGCCTGACTCTCACCCTTACTCTGATCCAGCGTGTGGTACACCCCCATCTCCATCTTTTTTAGGGGTTCATATCCCCCCTCAGACTTCTTTGGGTCTGCAGCCTCACCCAGCGTGTGGTACACACCCTTTTCCCCCTCCGTCTTTTTAAGAGCTTCGTAACCCCCCTCAGATTTCTCTGGGTCTGCAGCCTCACCCAGCGTGTGGTAAATTGCGTTGTTGGTAAGACCTATCTGTTCGTAGTCTCCACCTGTGTCCTTCTTTCTGTCTCCCTTACCCTGTTCTATTGCCCTCACCCTGTTTCTTCTGTACTGCCTAAATTTCACAGCTACAAACAAGACGATCAACAACCCAAAAACTATCAGAAGTGCTGCCACAATCCCCCCCATCTGTGAGCTCGCTCCACCTGACAGAGAGAGAGAGAGAGAGAGGTTGGATTTCTGCAGTTCATGTTTGGCAGGAGAGTTTAGAGTTGTTGTGTTTACTGAGAAAGTTGGGTGTTTTCTGGGTGTTTCTCTGACGCTGTGAGAGGCGACAGCGTGTGTGAAAGTGTCTGTTTCTGTAAGTGTTAAAGTCTTCTTAACAGTTTACAGTATGTGACAATCACATCTTTACAGTAAAACATTCCATTACTGTTTCTGAATAAATGTGTTATTCAAGCAGCAGGTCAGCAGTTAGTGATATGACTAGTTTTTAAGTCTGTTTCTGGTTGACGTGTCTGTATGTTTATCAAATGATGTCTCTGGTGATCAACAGTATTTCAGTCACACTGATGGAGCGCAACACAACTTCAGCTGTAGGTTCCTTTCTAGAGATTAATGTCAAAAATAACATTGTGTGTTTTTGTGTGTTTTGTGAGTGTGTGTATTGTGTGTGTTCTGTGTGTGTTTGTTGTGTGTATTGTGAGTGTGTACCTTTGTGTTTTTGTTCCTTGCTGAAGCGGGAGAATCCGTCCTTGCACTTCACTCTGCAGCTGTAAACTCCCGGGTCCTCGTTGTAAAGAAAATCTTGGCTGGTCTCAGCGATTCTCTTGCGTGTGTGAGATTCATCAGTCTGATACCAGTGATACGTTCTGCAGTCTGTGTCTGGATGCTGTTGGTAGGAGCAGCGCAGACCCTTATCACTGACTGACAGATGAGGGGCTGGGGGTCCGTCTGTAACACACACACACACACACACGCGCACACACACACACCCGCACGCACACGCGCGCGCACACACACACGCGCGCACACACGCGCGCGCACACGCGCACACACACACACACACACACAGTGTTTTCTGCTGTATCACAAACAGTCCCAGTCAGTCACATTTCTTTGCTATGATTATAGAGCATAAGTCTGAAGTGTTTGCTATGCGTTGCATACGGATAAAGTACTAAAAGTACTTTGTTTCTGCACATTTTTTCTGCATGTATTTAATGCTTTTTTTAGTGGTTACCTATAACCTTTAAGGTTTGTGGATCAGAACCGACGGTCTGTATCTGTGCTGCTGGGCTGATGTGACTGTATCTGTACGTGGCGTTGCATGTGTACTGGCCGCCGTTGCTGTGACTGGCCTCCTCGATGATGTATTTGTCGGTGTTTTGAGCAGAGACGCGGACGTTCCCTCTGGAGAAAACGACCTTCACTATCTCTGCTTTGCCCCACACGGCGCATCTGAGAGCCACGCTGTCTCCCATCAGCACCGGCGCGGCCGGCGGCTCCAGCGCCACCAGCCGACCTGCACACGGCATGGAGTCAAACCTCAGCCAGGTACTGACGCCTAATTTACTGCCACCCAACGTCATGCACAGATGGTTAGAAAAGCCAGAAGGATTGTAGTTTCTTAAACATTAATGTTAACAAAAACATTGAGTCGCTACAGTTCTTTGCATTCTGCAACACCGTATAAAAAGATGAAATAACAATAAACTTAAATTTAAGGTAAAGGTGAAAGCAAAACAAACTTGTGCTCCTCAGGGTGACGCCGTTGCTCCTGTCTTTGGTTTCGTTGTGGAGACACCAGAACGTGGCGACCGGCGCACCGTCCAGAGTCGCGTACAGAGACGCGGTTCTCCGCCCGCCGCCGCCGCCGCTGAGGTCCAGTCCGTAGCCCCGGTCGTTCCTAAACACGAAACACCTCCATCCCTTCAGCTCGTCCTCCACCCACAGCGTCAGCAGTTTGTCCTCGCCGCTGAAGAGCACAGACCCTCCGGCTGCCGGTGAGAGCTGAGCGGGGGCCTCCAGCCCTGAGAGAGGCACACGGTCACCACCGGAACCCCAGCAACACCGATGCGCGTTTAAAACACTTACTGCGCACTGCGAGTGTGAACGCGGCGCTCCTGATCCCGCCGTGCTCACACACGTATTCTCCCCCGTCTTCTGGTGTCACAGCCGCGAGAGGCATTACAGGCTTATCATGTGGTGATGGGCTGCTATTAATAAACCATCTTACTGTTGTATTAACCTTTTTTTGGTTAACAGAACAGACTAGATGAATGTAATCTCCAACATACACCACTGGAAACCTCGGCAGAAGAGAGACTAGAAGGGAGAGAACGAGAATAATGTCTGAAATACAAAAGTTTTACTAAATAATCTTTACCACAGAACTTGGAAAAAGCTTCTTGAAGCTTTGCATGTTGTGACTCCTTTCAAACATTTTGTGTAGGTCAAAAATGACTTATAGAGGCCAAACGTTAAAATGCATGTTTTACATATTCTTTTAAATATAGCATGTTTCTGGGTTTTGTGAGTTTGTAATGTTGAACAAATGGATTTGTGGTCACATGGATTTGTGTTTGATTTTGGTGCAGGAATCGCTCGTCCGCAGACGCACCTTCTGCAGAGAAAAACCATCTCAACACAGAACATCCATCAGGTACTGACTCACAATGACACACAAACTCAATGTGTTACAGCCTCTGATTTGTTTTGTTTCCCCAGCAGAGGTTATTGTGTTTAGAAAAAATGACATGAATTATGGAGAAAAGTCTGAGTTGTATATACCTTTGACTTTTGCCTCATGTTCCCTTATAATCGCCAGCAACACTGCAAGATAACACACCAGATTACAAACACCATCACAGCTGAAGATGGACCTTAAAGCTGCACTCTGTAACTCTTCTCATCTGTCAGACACATCAAACTGCAGGTGCTTACAGAATTATTCAAGTTCTACACAACGTCTGTGAGAACAAACTACAAACGCTGCATCATCTACAGATGAATCTTCATCTTCAACAGTTCTCACCAAATCAGACCTGACAGATGATAAATGATTTTTATAAAGTCAGAGAGAGATACAGAGATTATTGAACGTTGATCTGTCGTGTGTTTGTCAGGAATTACAGAGGGGGATTCAACTCTTGCTGAACAATTAATGCAAACAAAAATCTTGATACAGTTTGATAAACATCCAACAAAAACATAAAAGCTATCAGAAGCAGAGAATCCGAGTTTTGGTGAGAAATGCACATTTGTGACATTTGACCAATGACCCTAAAGTGACTGAGAAACTTCACCAACTCTTACCTCTCTGTCCATCTCACACACACACACACACACACACACACACACACACACACACACACACAGCAGGTCATACCTGTCAGCATCAGCACAGATCCCTTCATCTCTGTTGTCTGTCCGTCCGGTTAGAGAAGTGATGACTAAAGAGGTTTGTCAGCTCTGGTGTGTGTGTGTGCGTATGTGTTTTGTAATTTGTTTTAAGTCTGTTAAGTGCATCTGTCTATTTTTTACACTTGTTGCTTCTGTTGTCACACCCTTCAGTCACAGTGAGTCAGCAGCGTGTGTGTTTGTGTGTGTTTTCTTGGATGTTATTTGGTTGTTATCAGATGTGCTATTAAAAGAAGGTACAAAGTTTTCACCGCACACACGATCAGTGAGCGCAACCAAATAAAGACACACAATTAAAGACTTGATATTGCCTTGAATTTATATCAGTGATAAAACAATTGCAAGTTTTTACATTTGCATGATTTTAGAATTGCAGTGCAGTGATAAAAAGCTGAGCAAAAGTGACACTTTCTGTCTTCTGTTTTAACTTTGTTAGCAGAAGTCACACAAATGTCTGGTTGTCACTGCATTAGATTTTATTTAGATTTTGTATTTATTTTAGATGATATTTTTCTTGAAGACAAAATGCATGAAGGATTAATCTTGACTAATACTTGTGCTGTGCATCAGAAGTGACCCTTTACACTCATTGTGGGGGTCTGTCGATGCTCGATGGACATGTAAGGTCATCTGCATGTCTGAGTCATTACAGGAGTTTGAGTTTAACGTTTGACTGGCGGCATTGACACTTTAAAATGCTTTGGGCATAAAGGAGATATGAAACCAAGTGAAGGTTTTGTTTTTGCTGATTAATCTGCTCAGTGCTGTTTGCTACAGCAACATTCACTCCTGCTTATATTGTCCTGTCAGTTAAGGAATAAACTGCTAACAAGGGTATTAAACCTGTAACGTTATGAACGCTGTCTTACTGATTTATTTATTTATTATTTATTTGACCTGTTATCTGTGTGAGCTGATCACAAACTCATCTCTTCTCATGTTTTACTCACAAGTTTACTGGCTTATTAGCGTTACTTCTTTGCACACTGCAGAATACGCTGTGAAGTTTACTTCTCAGGGCACTATTGAGCGGTTTATACAAACACATTCTTACTGTAGACTAATGTGAGGACATCATCTGACAGTAACACATCGCTGCTGTGTCTTCAGTGTATTTCTGTGGAAATCTAGATTTAAAAGGTCATGTGATTCAGCCCAGCACGTCTCCTGACACACACACACACACAGTCAGTCTAATTTCTCATCTCATTTATCTGCCTATGACCCATTTGTGTGTGTGTGTGTGTGTGTGTGTGTGTGTGTGTGTGTCAGGCAACACAGCCTGGGGAGAGAAATGTACACATATGTACACAAACATCCATGTCTAGTGTTTTTGAATGTGAAGTGTTTCCTGTGTTTTTGACAGTTTCCTGAAGTGACAGATGACCACAAAGCTACAGAAGATCCAGATGAAACCAAAGCCTTAGAAGCAATCCAGTTTGATCTTCTCTTAACACTGGTGTGTGTGTTTGTGAGTGTGTGTGTCTGTGTGCGCGTGTGAGTGTGTGTTTGTGAGTGTGTGTCTCTGTCTGTGTGTGTGTGTTTGTGAGTGTGTTTGTTAGTGTATTTGTGAGTGAGTGTGTTTGTGAGTGTGTGTGTCTGTGTGCACGTGTGAGTGTGTGTGTGTATTTGTGAGTGTGTGTCTCTGTCTGTGTGTATTTGTGAGTGTATGTGTTTGTGTGTTTTGAGTGTGTGCGTGTGTGTGTAAGGGAGAGAGGGAGGCAGGGAGCTGGAGAGCGTGGCAGTGATGAGACAGATTGCTCCAGTGCAGGAAGTGATTGGACGCAGCACTGAATGTGTTGGGAAAGTGACAGTTCTTGCTCGTCTTGACATTTCATGAGGTCTTTGTCTGGTTTCACTCAGGTTCTTTGGATCCTGTTCTCTTCTGCTGACCGTGTCTCTGGAGCACAGAAGCTCTTGGAACAACAGTAGATCTCCAGGTATCTCTGATGGCTTCTCAGGTGAATAACTGTCATTGGATAGTAGCTGGAACAGCTGATGGCTAACAGATAGTTGTTGTTTTTTTCAAGTTACATTTGTGCATGAGTGTGTATGAGTGCGTGTGTGTGTATATGTGTGTGTGTGTGTATATGTGTGTGTGTATATGTGTGTGTGTATGAGTGCGTGTGTGTGTATATGTGTGTGTGTGT
>JBAJNP010009025.1:0-18966 GCA_036877545.1 Yasuhikotakia modesta
TGTACCACAGTGGGACTCAGGACAGCAGCTGTGTGGCACAGGTCTCTTGACCAGCACAGCTCCAGGTGCACAGCTCACACTGGCCTCAGGACACACACTCATATCACACACTGAAAGATCACAACATCCCTGATTAATGTCTGAATCATCACTGCAGTGAGTGTGTGTGAGTGTGTGTGTGTGTGTATACCACAGTGATACTGTGGACAGCAGTGATTGGTTGTGTTTATATCCACAGCCAGAATCTCTCCAGGCAGACACACTGGAATGGGCTCAATACAGGATTCACAAACTGCAAAACACATTCAAATGATCATACAGCACAACATGTCATAATAAATACACAGAATGCATCATTCTTTGGTCAGTTAATATTGTTTAAGGCCTCACCACACATGTAACTGTAGCAGCAGCTGTTTTCTCCTCTGACCTCAACCAGAAACTGATCTTCTCTGCAGGCCGGGGCCGGAACACTGGGGCATGACAGCGGATTGCATTCTACCAATCAGAACACTCGCCTTAGACACCGACCATCAGAGCAGCCAATAAGAGTCAAGATTAGAGGAATGTATGTCCCTCTCACCGCATCTGTACTCAGGGCAGCAGGAGAGAGCGCTGTAGCCAATAACCAGCTTGTTTCCGTTCTCACAGCTGGGCACCTCACTCTGACAGATGGTTAAGTTACATTCTACACAGAAACAGAACTACCTCAAATCCCAAACAAACCAAACAGATGATCTTTACATGCTGATTTTTGGTATGTAACTTTATGTTACATGTTATGGATACAGGTGACGTTCAGCATATATAATGATCAATTAGGTTTAAATCTCTTATAATATACCACAGATCTTTTTTGGGCAGCAGACTCCTTCCTCCAGCACGTCCACAGCATACTCTCCCTCCCTCTCACACAGCGGCGCCGGTTCATAACTGCACTCGGGTTCCACTGGTACCACACTGCCGTTCTCCAGACACTTAAACAAACAGCATCCGCGCAGAGAACCGTTCCACACCTCCCCCGGGGCCCGCGGAGAACCCTCGTTATCCGTACACACTGACCGCAGGTGCAAACATTAAAACGCATCACACAAGCGTTTTGTTTTATATACAACGTGTATGCAAAGCAAAGCCTGGCGGTCTCACCGCATTGGTCCTCTGTGACGCAGAAGGCGGAGTCCGCTCTGTGCAGTATGGTGCCGCTTTTACAAACACACTCCTCTCTGATGGATGAACAGGTGCTCTCCTCATAATAATCGCGGTTCTGACATGTCCGGGTTTTGCACGTGTTCACACACGGTTTATATTCTTTACCTGGAGGACATTTGAGCGCTACAACAAACAAAAACAAATTTTTTATTCTCCTACTGTTTAACGTAATGCATCTAATTCATCAAAAATATGATAAATTACACTAATCCATGACACTAATGGAACTATGGAAATTGTTAAGTGACCACAACTTGTATTTATACAGTAGCCACAGATTACAGCTCTGCGCTCTCTAGTTGTCCTGTGATCATCTTTGACTGATAATGTCTGCAGGAAACACTCACGGCAGAAGTTGCTTTTCCTCCAGCTGAAGCAGATCTGATGCGTGTAACAAATGGCCACATAAGCAGCCAGGAAGTCACACTCGTGCTCCTTATAATGGAGGTCACCGGCCCAAATCTTATCACAGAAGTTTTCTGGAGAAACCTGAGAAACACATTCACATGTGTGTGTGTGAGTGTTCATGTGAGTATCCAACCTGTCCTCAGTGTAACAACAAATCAAAACTCAAGATCGTTGTAAGTGGTTTTTAAATAAACCAAATGATGCCTTCTAAAGATCAATAAACCTGTTACAAGATAGTTTGGTTAATCTACCATATTTACAAGAATTATGCATGTACAGTAAGGAGGTTTATAATAATACATGTGTGTGTGTGCGCGCAGCACCTTGTGGTGACATTTGGAGAAAGGTCTCTGGTTGAGCATGGTGAAACATTTAGAGCAGTTTCCCGTGGTGCAGTTGTCTCCCACCCTCCTGAAGTAATCTGTGTCCTCTGACGTCTCCACCATCCATCCCTGCAGGAACACTGGAATCTCCTCCACCTCTCTCACCACCGTCCCGTTGGGCAGCCGCAGGTCATCGGCTGGATTACCGTCGCAGCAACCTGAGACAGGAAACACTCGCTGCTAATCCAGTTTATTAAATCAAACGTGTTCAGTCAGCATTCATACCGGCTGCAAAACTGGGACAGATGTTTTCATACACAGTTACTTCAGAAACATTTATTGGAAAGTCTGAAGAAACTGGAAGAAAAACTGACCGCAAAGGCCCCTGGTGGAGGTGTTATCAGGAGCCGTGTACTGCAGAACCATGATGCCGGTACTGTGGTACCACTGCATGCTGATGCCACCGGGCGTGACGATGACGTACATTGTGCCGGTGTCGTCAATATGGAGTTTCTGTCTGGTAAAAGGTAACCGGGCCGTAATCTGATTCACGGACACCTGCGTCACACCAAACCATCAAACATCAACAAGAGTCACATCCACAAATATTACCAGCAGGAACTACAGGAATAAATGATGGGACATTTTAACAAGCAATCACATTAACCAGCGGTGAACTGTGTTACCTTGCGGTCCAGGCGGTTGACCATGATTCTGTATGAATGTGTTGTGATGTTCAGTTTCTTAAAACACAGACCTGCCGTTCCACCGGAGGGAGTCTAACAGGAAGTGAGACAGGAAATGAGCTTGTGCTGCTAATTAGAAAGACTTTTTCCCCAAAGCACTTTTTCCCCCAGCGTAAGTAAATGACACTTACAGGTCGTCTGATGTAGTTCACACTCTGCAAATAAATAGTGAAGCGTTAAACAGATTTTATTATATTAAAGAGTTCATATTTCTTCATGTATGAAGGGTAATGTGTGTTTACCTCACTTGTTGGACATTTTTCAATGTGTCCGACTATTTTCTCTCTGGGTAAATGGACCAGGATATAAGAACCAATGTCATACAGCGCCACATTATTCCCATCAAACGTGATCACGCGCAGATCAGAGATTATAGAACAGCGACCTGATAACACGTACAAACAGAATTTATCACTGCAACAGTGTTATTAGTAAGCACTGCTTTAAAGTTTATTCATTTTATTCAATTAATTTAACATTACTTATGTAGCCATCATTTCTAAAATGTTACTCATTTATTGCATAAAAGTGGTGCTTAAATTCAACATAAAATATAAGTCAACAGTTTAAAGGCAGCTGCCTGCATTTTTTCATAACATATAAAACTTTTTTATGTTTCTTGAGAACTCAGTTTATTAACAGCTGTTGAAATAAATAAAACACAGAAAGCGAGTTTGTTGCAGATGTTGTAAATCTGCTGCACCGGTTCTGTGCGACGTGTGCGTGTGTTTATGTGTGTGTGTGTGCGTGTGTGTGTTTATGTGTGTTTCTTACATGGGCACTGCCACAGTGGGCAGCAGGGGTCCGGGCTGGTCTGGATGGGAGTTCCCAGCAGGTTGCACTGAGGTTGGCTGATGTTGTATCTGCAGTGCTGGGAGGAATTATGCAGCATCAACTGTCCATTAAAGCAGATGTACTCACTGCACTCATCCACACGCACTGAATACGGAGGCTGTACGGACACAGAACATCTCCATCAGTGACCAATCACTGCCTGTTAAACATCATGACATCATCGGTGACGTGCATTCTGATAGGACGCTTGGTGGACGGCTGAATCACAACAGATTTTACAGCATCACACCAGACCTGTGAGGCTCCTCTCCAACATTCTGGCAACAGAACATGCAGTTGTGTGTAATTGACAGCTAGAGGTGTTAACAGATTTATGACAAATCTTCAGGGTGTGTGTGTGTTTGTGTGTGTGTTGGAGATATGCAGGTCAGGAGGAGAAGTGTTAGACTTCATACATCAGGTCTCACTTCATACAGTTGAGAGCATCACTCATATCTCATAAAGCTGAATAAACACTAACTGAGAGGAAAAACATATTTTTCTTGGAAAAACAGACACACACACACACACACGCAAACACTAGCTTGGGAATTGCAAGGAATTTCAGCATTCTGCCTAACTGCCTAACTAAATTGTTTTGTTAATAATCCCTCTGTCTTTGCATAAAACACAATATCTGTGTTTAAAGAACACAATCATTACCCCTATTCATAACATCACTGACTGATTTAAAAGACTCAGCAATTAGGTTTAAAATTGGACACAAGATGAGATTTCCAACTGCACACACTCACTCACACACACAGACACACACACATACGCTCACATACACACACACACACTCACTCACACACACAGACACACACACACACAAAATCACACACACACACACACACTCACTCACAGACACACACACACTCACTCACACGCTCACATACACACACACACTCACTCACTCACACACACAGACACACACATACACAGACACTCACTGTGCAGGGCCCTGTGGGTAGGAGGAATGGAGGCAGAGCTGTTGTTATTCTGGCTGTTTCAGGTGAAGGCGAGGGAATCAGTTCAGAGGTTGTGGGAGAAGTTTCTGTTGTCGTCAATGGCTCCTCTGTTGTTGTGGTGATGGTTGTTGTCTGCGTGGTGAAGATTGTTGATGTAGGTTCAGTTGTAATGAAAGGGGTGGTTGTCAAAGCATCAGTCACAGAGGTTGTCTCTGTGGTCAGAACCTCTGTGGTGGAGGTGGTCAAAAGCGTTGTTGTAGGTTCTAGAGAGGGTGTGGCTGTCGTGGTGGGTGGGGCTGTTGTGACCAAAGGAGGTTCTGTGGTTGATGGAGGAGGAGTTGTGGGAGTTTCAGTTGGTGTGGTTGTAGCCAAAATGGGTGTGGCAGAGGGCGTGGTTGTTGGAGGTGTGGGTGTGGTCTGACTGATCATCACGTCCATTTCCACAGGTGTGGTTACAGTTGTGGTGCTGCTCGACGCTGTACTGGGTGTTTCCGTAGAGGTGGATGGAGTTGTTGTCGTAGGAGCAGAGGTGGCCACCGCTGTGGTTCTGTTCGATCGGGTCACAAACATGTACGGTGTCGGCGTTGGAGACAGTATCACACCTGCGGAGACAAACACATCAGAACACGTTCAGGTGCAAAGACTGTTTAACCGCAGCAGTTATAGCGGTGAGAAAGATGGAGTCAGACGTACAGTCCTCTCTGTACACACAGCGCCTGGTCACCTCGTCCAGCAGCATAGGTTTGGGGCAGCGTGGGAAACAACCTTCAACCCTGAACACACATCAGACAGAGAAACATACAAACAAACCACATTTCTACATTTCTGTAAGAATTATATGAGTGTTTCGCTCATGCAAAAGTCAGTGGATGGCTGCCGGAGGTTTTGTGTGTGATCACATGTATTCTGACATATAAACACGGCATGTTCTTACGGCGGCAGGAACTGGCAGCGTATTGCTTCGGGGTCGTTGCATGTTTTTACACATGGACTGGCACATGCGTGATATTTCCACTCACACATCAAGCGGTAAGGAATCACAAAACTGCTCTCTGAAGGTAGAAACACCAGCGATCACACACTGTGACTGTATGTGCTTTAAAGTGCAGGAGAGGATAATTCTTACCCTCGATGATGAAACTGCTGCTGATTTTGAAGGCAGGCGTGTGGTCGTAGTTCTGAGCGCGTGTTTGCGTGTGTGTCAGCGTGAGGAAGACCCCCTTCTGACTGTGTAACTCAAAGGACGATCGTCCAGGGACCCACAAGCCCTGGTGGTGTATGAAGGTTGCCTGTCGTCGAAACTCCTCCCCCGACTGCCAGTGCTCCAATCGCAGCACGCGGTTTCCGCTGACACACAGGAAGTAATTGGGCCTCTCTGCGGACTCCAGAGAGACAACAGGAAGTCCTAAAATACAACACAGAAATAAATCACACAGGTTTTACCCGTGATTGAGTTTGTTTATCGATTGGTTCTGGTTCGAGGGTGTTCCGTGAGCTCACTGGACGCTCGGTCCTTGAATAATCCAGTTGTGATCATAAGGTGGAAGACAGTACTGGGCTCAGCGCCGGACTTCAGAAGGGGAAACACTTCTCCACTGCTCACATTCGCCCCAAACACACACAGCGGCTCATTCTGATCCCCATTAGACAGAGTAAACGGACCCTCTCCCAGCTCTAAACACACACACAGACACACACACATAGACACACACAGAGTGGGTTCGGGGGGATAAAACACATCACATGCCCACAGAAGCAAATAGAAGTCTTTCCTACCTTGGTTGTAATATTCACAATCATACGCTGTCAAAGAAAACAGACACATTAGAAGCCGTCACATCAAATCATACATTGTGTGTAACCTCAACCTGACTAAATTAGGAAATAACATAAGACTGGTTAACCTGCAGTCACAAACAGGGGAAGTGGGTCAAAAGGTCATCGGCTGGTGCCGTGTGTGTGTGTGTGTGTGTGTGGTACTCACGGCACACGGTGGGGGATCTCCAGTTCACCGTGACCCCGTGCTGACAGCATTTATGTGCGTATGCTGCGATACTGGTGCACAGGCACTCGCAGTCCCCCCCGCGGTTACAGTTGCAGGTGTCTGTTAGACAGTTCTTATAGAACCAGGTCACATCTACCTGGGGGTCCACAGGGGAGATCAGACAGACAAAGAATGGATTAGAGAAAACTGGATATCTGTGCCAATTATCCTGTCACAAAGACACAACTGGTTACATAATACACACACTAACATGCAAACACACACACACTCCAGATCCTTTGACTAAATAAGCTGCTGATGAAATGCTGCAGTTTGCTAAACACACACAGCCCCCTAGTGGGCATGAGATATACTGCAAATATCACAGAGCATCTTATTAGTTGATCAGAACTGTGTGTGTGTGTTGTGTTGAGTGTGTGCATATTGTGTTAAGTGTGTGTTTTGTTACAGTTCAGAAAGATCTGCTCACCACATTGTGACATGGAGCAAAGACGTCACTGTACAGGAGTCCACACTCACGTTTAGCGTACGGCTGCCGGCTGAGGTCTCCTTCACACGGCCTGCGCACGACATAATCACTCTCACACTACACACACACACAATAACAAACACAGCACACATATGTATTAATTTAGGAATGTGTTTTTGTCCTCTCTTAAATTAAGCTCAATCCTTCTGTTTTCACTCGTCTCCGGATGGACGTCTCACCTGCCCCACGGCCCAGCTGTCTCCAAACGCCTGAGCGTTACTCACTTCCATCTGCCCTGCGGTGGTCATGTCATTTACTGTCACCATGTCAAAGTTTCCACACATACCGCTCAGCTGACCCTACAGTCACACACACTACTGTAAGTGATATCTGCAGAAAACTACAGTATTATGTGTTTGTGTTTATAGAGATTAACCTCTGACCTTCCACTGCGGTCCAGCGCGAATATGAACAGTCGTCTTGCGGTCCCACAAAACAGTCAAGTCTTGAGCGGGAAAATGAACCACTGTGTAGTAACCTGCACCCCACAGCTGAAACTCGAACCCTCTTCCAACAACTGTAGAGGAGCTCTGGGGTCAGATGAGAAAGACAAGATTCATACACTCTTAAAATTACATGTTCCTCAAAGGTCCACTGTAGCACTTTGGGTTCAGTAAAGATCCTTTTCTTATCAGGAACCATTTTTGTGCTGTACAGAGTTCTTGAGTTTGTTATGGATCTGTAGATGAGTAAAGCTCTAGAATAATCTGGGCATTGCCTGTTAGCATGAAAGCCTTAATAAAGTTTCTTCATTAGATTCAGATTTTAAAACCCCTTTTGGTCTTTTCTCATCATTTGTTTAGTGTTGGTTTGTATGTGTGTTTTGCTCAGTTTGTGTTTTTAGTTTCTGTGCTGTTTGGTTTGTCTATTATTGTTTGTGTGTTGTTTAGTGTTTGTGTTCTGTGTTGTGTGTGTTGTTTAGTGTTTGTGTTCTGTTATCATGTGTTATTATACTCACAGGTTTACCAGAATTATCACTGAAGTAGATTTTGGTGAGTCCAACGTAGATGAGCAGATATTTCATGCAAACAATTCCACTTTCATAGCAGTCTTTATTCTGGGCCATGATGGAGACCTCTGTGTCGCCAACACTCTGCATTTACACACAAGTTTAGGATTAGCAGTTAAATTCATTTCTGTGCCACAAAACTAAACCTCCAACATGACCACATTTTGATGTGAAGACGTGATTTGAGTCGTTGCACTCAGACACACAGGGAAATGTTCTGAAAGATTCTCTCTGCGTGAAACTTCTGAAATCTGAAAACCTTTAAATAATCAATGCATAGACGAATATCAGTTTAAGCTTATAGGCAGTATCATGTTATACGTAACCAAACCCAGTGCGTTGTTCTTTGTGTGTGTGTTTGTCTGAAGGTATTTCTCTGTATGGTGATTGGAAAGGTTTGTCCCCTGGGTGGATCATTGGGCTCCTTAGAGAACCACTGGCCTTTAGGAGACACCAAACGTCTGTTCTTCTGTACCCTGAGCGCTCTCTCACACACACACACACACAATCACACACACACACACACTCTCAGTCATTAAGGCCAGAAGCAGGTTGTCTTGCGTAGGCTGACAGGGAACAGATTGCTCTTTGTTAAGTGCGGCTCTTTGCTCAGTTCCTGTGCTGGGACTGACATTAACTCTGGCTCCATTACCACAGTCGTGGTCTAATTAAAACTCCCCTCTGATTTTCCCAAGATTACAGGCGGTAGAAGCAGATCTCTTTTCCTGCTACTTTATCTGCCCTCCGAGAAGTCCACAAAGTGTGAGAGTGCACACACGCTCGCACACACACACGCTTACACACACACACCCAAGCTTGAACACACACTTTTGGCCCATCATAAAAATGTTCTGGGTTGTGGATGTGATGCTGGTAAATCGCTCTTTGTTAAAGTCGAGCTGGTCAGCTGCACACAAGTCTAGTGGTCATTATCGCAATTGTACACAATGATACTCTTACTCTTAAACTTGCCATTTAACAATAAAGGACTGTGGTGGTACTCAGAACTATGGTGGTATCAGATGGTAATTACAGGACATGTGGAACCAAATGATTAAAACCCAGTGGTGTTAGAACAGACAAATCCGCTGATTTTCTGAGCCTGACTGACATAATCGTCAATTGCTAAATACAAAGGTATTTTTAGCACGTTTTTTTTGGTTTATCCACAGTCTCACACACACACACACAGGAAGTACCTTCACAAGGTAGACTTGGCAGTCACTGACATAGTCGTACTCCAGGCCATCAAATGTATGATAGTGACGGTCGCTGTATATGGTACAAACGGCTGGACATGGTGAATATGTGCAATTAAAAAAGCCACGATGACACACACTGAAAGAGAGCAAAGCAAACAGCATCATTTAATGTGACAGATTGAAATGTATCCCAGAATGCACCTGATGCGTGATAACAGATAGATAACTCGACTGACCAGCGATAGCACGGCGTGTCCACCGCCTCTCCAGGCAGATATTCTAGACCGAGCCATGCACAGGGGCAGTTCTCTGGGTAATAACAGTCTCCATTATGAGCCACCTGCCTGCACCAATCAAATCAGTGTAAGATTATATCCTTCAGTCTCAACAGACACCAATACATCTCAAAACTTTTGTTCTCATGCTAAAGAGAATCACGTACCCTGCAGGACATCCACATCCAGGTACACACGGGGTCATGGGAGGGCAGGTCAGGTTCAGCATCAGGTTACGACAGGTGAGCTCACAGGCCACACCCACACCTGAAGGTCCAAGTCCAGTCTGACCCCTGCAGCTGTAGAACACCTTACCATTGGGACATTCTCCTCTCTCAGGCTCTGAGTCCAGAGGAGACAGAAACACAACAGGAAACTAAATGTTTACATGTATTATGAATATTTACACAAGTATTGTTGTTTTAGATGGTTTCCATGGTGTTGCTAAGATCTTCTAATTTGTCTTCCAACGTTCTGAGGCTCAGCCATATCTAGCCAATAATTCTGATGATCTTTTCCCTTTAGAAGGATTTTGTTCTCTTGTCTAGAAAAGGTTAAGATCAGAAAAAATAGAAAACAAGAATTTACAGTCTCCAGGCACCAGGCTCTCTCTTTGTGTGAGTATCTGGGCTAGGATCTTCTGCATTCACTCAGCTCAAAGCTCTACCTCTGAGGAATGTACGCTTGACCCTCCAGAATGCTTTTCCAGAGAACGACAGACGTGATTAAGACTGAATGGAGAGATAAAGAGAAGTTTACCTCTCTCCTCTGGTATACACTCCATACGGCCGTTCCTACAGAGACTGAGGAGAAATCACACCATCAACATCACAACACAAGCAGCTTTTATATGTAAGTTTTATATATTAGAAAGTGTTACATTATATAAATACAAAATTGAATTAATACAAAATATTAACAAAAACAGGTAAGTAGGTGAAGTTTGATCAATGACATCATACTCCTGTCCAAATGTCACCAATATCTCTTAACAATACATTAAATTATTGTTTAGTTTGGCTGTGATGTAAAGCCTTAACTAAAGCCTATTGGCTGTTAATTGTCCAATGAGGCTTCGCCAACATCACACACACACTCACCATGGCCCAGATGAACTGAAGGAAACTTCTCCCGGCTGAAACACTGAACCCATGAAATAACAGTGACACTGAGAGCTAAACAAACAGAAAATGTGATTACTTCAGGTGATGGTGATTTACAGTAGCTGGTGTGTTGCACTGACTGCAGCCGTACAGTAACACACAGCGCTGGCGAGCGTGATCGTAGAAGTATCCCTCTGTGCAGCTGCAGCCCTCAGCGCAGTCACCGTCACACACTTCAGCACTGCTGACCGACTGACACGTCCTGCCGCAGGCCGAGGTGCAGGGGTGGTACATCATGCCCCCCAAACACACAATACCTGCACACACACAAATCAGATGAATATGATTGGAGGAATAGATTGAAAGACAGACAGACGGTGGAAAACACTGAGGCAGGAATACTCAACCGCACTCAGAGACGTGAGCTCTGAAGTTGATGATGACGTGGTGTTTAGAGCAGATGTAGGTGTAGTGAGAAAGCGCCGTACAGAGGCAGTGGCTGCCACACCTGCAGGCTTGATAGCGACACTGCTGGTGATACACGGCAGGACTGACGTGTGCGTGACACGCAGCAAACACGTCCCCCAGCAGCACGTCACAGCGCGTTGCGTGAAACACTGAAACAACAAACACATCAAATATGAAGAGATAATGCGACAGGATCTGATGTAAACATAATTAATGTTCAGGCACCATTCTGCTGGTTCATCTCGCAGGGGTCGATTATGGGAATGTTGATGGGGCTCATGCAGGCTGAAGACACCTTCCAGGCATTGACATGCAGCTGTGGAGTTCCTTCAATCATGCCAGCAGGAGAACTGGAGTGTAAAGACAAATAAAACACAAGTATAACTAGAACTTCAGACTCTGGCCTGGGCAGTTTGAGCAGTGGGCACAGCGGAGGGTCTCACAGGAAGTCATCGCGCAGGTTGCCGTTAAGTGTTCCGCAGAGGCCGAACGTGGAGCCCGCCCAGGTGGCATCCAGCTGCAGGTAGATCCGCCCGCCCTGCCAGTCGTACTGAAACCTCAGACCAAACGCTGAGCGCAGACCCACAAACACAGATGTCAGTCTGCGGACGCTCACCGTGTCTATCAAAACAAACACGCATCAGGACGCTTGGGTTAGCATTGTACTTCTTTCTGTTTTAGACTCACAGAACGAACATGAATTACTGTTGCAGCCCAACTCTGATGTCATAAACTCTTCTTACCATCTGTGTACGGCAGATTCACAGCCATACTGGCTCCTATAACAGTCTCCCCCTCTCTGGTGAGTGTCACCTGCCTGCTAATGTCTTCATCCACCAGCAGGGCCACAGAATGAATGCAGGACTGTTCCTGAGACTGACAGACACACAAGTATTTCATTTCTATTGCGCTTGCCACAAATCAGCTTTACAGAATAATAAGTATTTTGGTAGGAAAGACAGAAACACATAATATTTATAAATATAAGCATAGCAAAAAATGTTTCTTTTAAAAAAACATTAAAATCTTTAATCTTGCACACACACACACACACACACACACAGGCGTCTTACCCCCCCACAGGCTGTATACTGTAGCGTGACAGTGAACCTGGTGTTGCTGCGGGATTTTACCAGCACATACTGACAAGAGCCCGTGTGCATGTAGATTCTCCCATCGAACGTTGTGACGTGAGCGTCACCCATCACTGTGCATTCCGCTGCATAAAACAATACAGCGCTTTAATATGACCAAGCTTCTGTTAAAACTCAATAACAAAATTACAGGATCTTATAGTGTCATATTTAATATAAAGTCAGTTTACCAGTGCAGTTGCTTTCAGTACAGTTCCACAATCCTCCCATACAGACGCTAAAAAATAACACATCAGATCACGACATGTTCATGCTAAACAGTGATCAGCAGTTAAAATTATTATGGAACTGAGGAAGTGAATAAGTGTGTGAAGTTTCTGACCAGACACTGCAGCCCTGCTCTAGTACGTGACCCTGAGGATACGCCCTGCCGTGATAAACACACGGACACTGGGCCACTGCGATACAGGTGCCGTTCTGCAAGATCAGACCTGACACAACAAAAACACATTTCCTCTGTGAAATATTACACTTGCTTCATTCTTCATCATGTGAGCACATGGTACAGCAGATCTTACCATCAGGGCAGTAGCATCCGTCCAGACAGTGCAGACTGGTGCCCAGACACTCCTTTTCAAAGGTGCATGTTGGTGGGCAACAGCTGATACAGTCCCTGTGGACAAAACTGTCCTCACATCTGTCCGCTACAACCAAAAACAACACATCACAAACATCACCTGTACATTACCTGTGTGATCTCTGTGATAATGTGTGATCTCTGTGATGATATGTGATGTCTGTGATGATGCGTGATCTCTGTGATATTAAATGATGTCTGTGATAATATGTGATCTCTGTCATAAGGCATGACCTCAGGTCAACAGTCGAGACAGTGATGCTGCATAACTGACCACATGCAGGGAAACTGTCTCTCCACTCTCGAACGGGGTAACCCACATGAGAACAGGCGCGTGTGTATTCAACCAACGTCCTGCAGAACGTCTCTTCATCATCCGACCTACGACACAGAACAGATTACAGGAACCTCAGGCAGGGTAACGCACAGGTTGTGTATCACGTTATTGGAGTGACACAGGACTTCTCAATCAACAGCCACTCTCAGTCTGTTCATAACTCATTTCATCACTGTAATCAACACACACACACACACACACACATATAGTGTTCATACACACACACCTCTTTTGCCATATGCTAGGTATTTTTATTACTATAATTAACATAATCCATTTGGAATTGGGAGGTGTGGAATGTGGGAAAGGAAAAATCCAAGAAAGAGAGAATGAGAAAAAAAGAGAGAGAGACTTAAATACACTTACAGAATCCTAAATGCAAACATATTAAACAACAGCATAAATTCTTGACATTATAGCAGAACAATCCTCATCAAATGTTCTCATTACATTCCTGTGAGTGGCATCTCTCTGTAATGTACATTCATGCAGAGAGAAACTATTTATATCTGTTCTTGGATCAGTTACTCCATTAAGGCAGAACGGCCACATTTGACTTACACACACATGTCTGAAACACAGCTGACAACAAATGGATTTGGGTCGATGTTCTCATGGCAGGAGATGAAAGGAAAAAACAACAGAGCGCTGCACTTCTCAATAGCATCCTGTTCAGATAAACACACACAAAACAAACACAAAAGTTCAACACGCAAGTAAAACCGCATGACATTTTGACATTGTTCTGTGTGACATCATGTCAGGAACAAACTCATGTGAACATACATCCATATCTGACTCAGATGAACATGATCCTGGAAAATCTTCCTCAACCTCAGGACAGGACCTCTCCTGAGGTAACTCCACTGCCCAGCTGTTCCCAAACTCGTGAAGCTCTTCAGACACAAAACCTGACAACACAACATACAACACAACACACAACATAACATAACATACAACACAAAACACAAAATAACATAACACACAACATAACACACAACACAATACAACACATAACACAACATACATTACAGCAGCGACATACAACACCATGGAGGCACAATAACATGCAGGATTAAATAAAGTCAGAACTAGGCTAATTCTGCTATATTAATCCAAAGATTAAAAGATCTTTTAGGACATTGTTTAATTAGTTCTAGACTAAGGAGTCACAAGATAAGATGAATAAGGAAATAAGGATATGTTTAGGATTAACTAATGTGTTCTAGATTAACTAGTACA
Organism: Yasuhikotakia modesta; assembly: GCA_036877545.1. NCBI lineage: Eukaryota > Metazoa > Chordata > Actinopteri > Cypriniformes > Botiidae > Yasuhikotakia > Yasuhikotakia modesta. The sequence continues at coordinate 14,393 of JBAJNP010009025.1, forward strand.
CATTAGGACATATTCCTGTCTCAGTCTAGCCCTGTCTGTAAAGCCATTACATGTCCTTCCTTAAAAATCAGTGCAAAAATATATAATATTAAATATACAGCCAGACACAATCACCAGAACTGGCTGTGACAGACACGCTGGCCCTGCAGTGCTCAGCTGTGCACTTCTGCTCAGTTTGATATAATTGGCCTGAATTTGCTGCTGAGTGAGATGGTAAGTGTGTGTCCGGGCTGTTTATCTCACCGCGGCTGCTGCTGAGATCATCCGATCCGTCATCATTATAGTTTCCACACAGACCACAAGGCCTTCCTTTGTGTTCTTCACTCATTTTGAGATAAACTCCAGAGCCTCCGTCCCACGCCAGAGAGAAACCAAACGTGCTCTTCACCAGGATGTAATCGGCCAAACGCTCGATAAAAACATGTCTAACTGTCTGCGGTAGAGTCAGCCTGACCCAACAACACAATAACACACTTCTTTTACACACAGTAACACACTCCTTTTACACTGAATAACAAACTCGATTTACACAGAATAACACACTCGTTTTACACAGAATAATACATTTATTTCACACAAAATAATGCACACATTTTTCATTGTCATCCTGACTAGAGATTATGATTTGGTTTCATGAAGGTTTAAATTTTGCACTGCTTTTACAACATAGGTGGTTGCTAGGGTGTTGCTAAGCAGTCCCTGCTTCAATGTCTAATTAATCTACTAGTAACAAATTGTAGTTCATAAGTGTAGTTACATAGACTCACCGACGTCCTCCCTTGAGAACCTGGTATCCGCTAATATAGATTTCCTCCTCGTTTGGGAAGAAGAGACTCAGAGCGCGAGGACATAAATACACTGAACCGCCACATGAGCGACTGTTATGAACCTGAGCAGAACAAACCTTCAGTGCAGCTACATACAGAAACACAACAGCAGCTGAACCGGTACCAGTACCAGCCCACACTCACCCAGACTGTATACTGCGGCTCAGAGGAGTGACAATCTTTGGATAGAATATATGAACAGGTTCCAGGAAAATAGTAGTACATGCCATCAAAGGTCTCAAAATGATGCTGACCCCAAGAACGACAAATCCCATCTCTGTCCTGACCGTGATTGGGTACTGCAGAAACAACACAAACTCACAATATACTGTGGAATCAGTATGTATGCACACACACACACACACACAAACTCACACACACAAACACACACTCACAACCAACCACACAAACATACACAAACAAACACACACACACACGTTTACATTTATGCATTAGATAGATGCTTTAACCCAAAACGACTTACAGCACATTAATATTCACATTTTATTAGTATCTCTAGTTTTACTAATAGTAATTTAACCATCTTCTATACTAACTAGCATGTAATTAATTCCTTCATGAGCATGTAATGAAAACGGCTCACATTTCCATATAAGACTATATATGCAGTTACCTGCAATTCTCTCAGTCACACAGACTGCCTGAGTTTATAGCTCCTGCTTAATTAAACAAACATACTGAAAGTCTTTGTGAGCTGCATTAGATCTGTAACACACTAAACAAACTGTCTCTAGATTAACTGGAATCAGCGAGCAATGCTGCTTCAATTCTAGTCATTCAATTCAGTGCGTCTCTCTGTTTAATGGTCAACACTGCAGGACAGTGATAATATCAGCCCATACCGCAATATAATTACATGAAGCAGGTTTAATTTAAAATTCAATATAACCTGTGTGTGTGTGTGTGTGTGTGTGTGTGTGTTCTTACTGATTTGACAGCGGTCCCCGAGCCCCTGGAACTGAGCGCAATCACAGCGCCCCCCCTCCTGACACCAGCCTCCATTAAGACACCCACAATTTTCTACAGCATCAAACAGAAACCAGCAACTGTAGATTTATACAGTAAGTTGTGTTTGTACATGCAGAACATGTGGGATTAAACCCACATGTGTGTGTGTGTAAAAGTCAAAACATTACCTGTCGATGCATCTCTGGCTGTATAATTATGAAGAACTCTCCGTGGGACAGCTGAATCAGACAGCACCGCACTAAGAGTCTACAGAGAAAAATATGCTCATTTGAGTCCCAGCCACTGGGTCTTATTGGTTACAGTGGAAACAGTGTCATGTCCAGTCTGGAAGCCATATTGGTGAACCTGTCTTGGCACCTTCTCACGTGGTTTTGCCATCGTACATTTGGGACCACAGATCTCAGCACCAAAAGCATTTGTGTAAACGCCACAAAGACAGCTTTGTCAGCACTGAGAGTGTATCTCAGTATTTGTGCGTGTGTGTGTGTGTGTGGTTAGTCTCTTGTCGCTTTCTCTTAAGTATACTCACCTCTTCACGGAAGAGATCTCGTTTCTGCCGCAGTGCATTAACCCTCCTTTTAAGAGTGGCACAAAGAGAGCAGTATTAAAGCGCAGTGACTAAAGGTTCAGAAACACTTAAGCTGCCACACAGACGCCGTCACACTGACAGATCTCATGATGTTGAAGGCACTGGTTTAATGGTTACACTGCAAAACGTTAGACCAACACTTAACATCTTGGTTGCATGCATTATTCGACACCATCTCTCTACTCCAAAACGCAATTTCTAACAGGAAGCAGTGACTAATGTCTAGAGTCTGATAGGGTTCATTTGTTTTTAAAGGCAACTGAAATCATTCTGTACCTGCAAACCAAACACCTTTGACATTATTTCTATTTAGCACTTTTGTGATTATTTACACAGAACATCTTTAAATGTAAATGTATTCCAAATAATTCTTACCTGGACAGTTTATTTTCTGACCTGGATACTTGGCAAATAAATCCTGTCAAAATCAAAACAATATTAACCAAATTCATGCATGTTCTTGAACTTCCTTAAAGTCTTTGTATTGTGTATATTGCATTACAAAACAAAGTACATTGTAGGGGAGCTATTCGTAAAAACATGTAAAGCTTATTTGTTAGATTACTAACTATAATTGATCACATAATTCATCACATTTTCAATAACTGATCACATTTTCTTCATATTAAAATACTTGTTATTTAATTTAGTTTTAAAAAGACATTTCCAAAGCAATCCCAAAATAAATAACAATATATAATTCCCCTTTTCCCGTGTATTTGTAATAGTTGACCGTCTTAAAAAAAACTACCATTTAAACACGGTTTAACCAACAACCACGGAAACTTTACAAACTGTAGTTTGTACTGATGACCAAAATGATTGGAGGGATTATTAAGTGGGAAAAGTTCAGGTTTGAAATAAAACTCACCTTGAAACAGGAATAATTTGAGGAAGAAAAGCGCACAGAGTGACAAGAGTTGAATGTGCCGCTGCGCGTCCATCTCAGAGCGACGCGCGTCCTTCAGCTATCAGCAAATGACGGGTTTCATTTTATGCACCAAAAACGTCCATCAAACGTATTAAAACGTGCCTGTAGGAACGACGAGGTTAAACTCCGAAGAGATGCGGCGGTGAAGCGAATGAAACGCGTCTCAGAGATGAACGTCCATCTTCTGCGCGGTGAGGAAGAGGCTGGTTCACCTGCGCGCACCTGCAGCATCAGGACGCGCACCTGCGACACCATCACCTCAAACACGCAACACAGCAAAATGATTCTGTCATTGTGGCTTAATGGTTTTACAGCCTGTTGTGGTTCTGCACGGTACAAATAATGATTTTGTTTCAGAGACCAACAGGAATAAAACCATCAATATTACACGACTTCAGACATGACACAAAAAAAACGTCATGTAATGTAATAAATGTTATTACAATAAGGTGCCGTTTGTTGACATTGGTTAATGCATTTAACAACTAACTTGCATTGAAGAACGTACAGCGTTTATTGATCGTTAGCTTTGACTATAATTGTTCGTGTTAATTCATTGTGCATGAAGTAACGTTAACATTAACGCAACCTTTGATTATTAAGATTTGCATTTTATCCTAAAATCGTGATTTTGAAAACTTTTGTTTGTAACACGGAGAGTTCGCGCGCACGTCTAGTCGAGTAATGACGTCATCGGCGCGCGCCGGCGTCCATCACTATACACGTCAGAGGAATAATGGCGATGTGCAGAGCTCTGCGATGCGCTGCCGTTCATCTCCGCTCCTCTCTGCCTCGACTGACACACGGAAACGCGGGGATAGCAGTCGGACCGCTGGCCAGGACGTGCTATAAAAGGTCCCTCAGCACCTCCGGTCCAATTTCTGCAGGTATCGACACTTGTGGACGTTTGCAAAGTTTGTGACCAGCTGCATGAGACACTGAGCGCTTTTCAGTGCATGTGTGCGTCGGGTACAAACTTAAGGTTAAACTGCACTTGTGTAGAGAAAAGTGTGTTACAGTTGTATTGCGTTAAACTACGTTAAGTTAATGAACGTTTCTGTGTCGCTGCACAGCGCTGAGGTTCACAGACAAACACGAGTGGGTTCGGGTGGACAGCGGCGTGGCGACAGTGGGCATCAGTCATTTTGCTCAGGTGGGACAGACGGGTCATCGTTACTGTGTTTAGTGTGTAAAGGATGTAAACTCACTGATGCTGTAAACTCACTGATGCTGTAAG
>JBAJNP010009026.1:0-18962 GCA_036877545.1 Yasuhikotakia modesta
ACAGACACACAGACAGACACACAGACAGACACACAGACAGACACACAGACAGACAGTGCTCAATAACACTGATGACTTCTGCTACAGGACCTGAAGGATCTCCGCAGCCTGCAGGAGTGTGTGAAGTTCATCAGGCAGTGGAAGCAGCAGGTGGAGCGTGTGTGTCAGGTGACCTGTCAGATTTAATAAAATCTCTCTTCAGCGCTCATTCACACCGAATGATACGATTGGATGAATGCTGCACCTCCTCAGAGGATTTATATTTATGTACATTTAGACACTAAGTGCTTGATAGCAGAATCTGAGGAGACTCAACCAGCATAAACAATTAAACATTTATGGAAAACATGATTCTCTGCCTTTAACATTCACACATAAACTTTGCCCAGAGAATTATAGCAGTTATAATATATGTTTTGACTGAAGTGGTGGTAAAACTGAATGTTATTGCATGTGAAGTTGGCAGAATCTGTGCTGATGTCCTTGATTCACACTGGAATGTACAGCCAGTGGTTTAATATAAAGTTTACAAGGCTTGCGTGCTTATGCACAGTAATTGTTTATCACTTCATCATGTCATAAAACTACTGATAACTGCAAATCCTGATGATTGTACTGGAGTTCAGTTTAGTGACGTGTTCAGACAGAGGTGTGTTGAGTTGTGTAGCATAGAAAGGGGAGGTTAACACATTTACACAGGGTTTCTGTGTTAATGAACTAGTACAGATAAACAACTAACCAACCTTTTAAACTGAATAGAAGTTGTTCAGAGTAGCTGCTGTTACAGTTTGAAAGAGGGTAAATTAAAGCTGTAATTGTTCCTCTGTACTGCCACCTCTGTCTGAAACGTGAAACTGCAGGTTACTGGGAAACCAGACCTGACAGCTGAAATGATAAATCATTATTATAAACTCTGTTGTGAATGAGGGTGAGATGAGATTGTGTTGAACTCTCATCTGTCAGCTCTTGATCACTGACTGATCTGTGTTTCATTCTAATCATGTGTTATATTATCTGATGTGTTATCTGGCCTTTGGTGTGTTTCTGATCACATTAAATCACTAAATTACACTATTAACTGTGTGTGCATGTTTTTTTAGCTTGGCACCAATGCAGGTGAAGATATTTATGTGAATGCTGAACCACAGAGTCTGGAACAGTGTCGCAAACTCATCCTCCAATGGGCACAAGAGCTGAAGAGAGTTGATATGGTGAGTTTATGGCTCACATCCATCTTATAACTCGCTTAGAACACAGACATCAGTCCCCCAACCAGCAGGAAGTAACTAAATCTGTGTTTTCTCTCTTACATACAGTTGTTTAGGAAAGAGGAAAGAGATGCATGCTGGGAGCAGAAGGAAAACACGCAGCACACACAGCAGAAGATCATGGACTGGGCTACAGAGCTGCAGACAGTGTCTGAGGTGAGAACATGATAATGTGTGTGTTGCCCGTATATTAATGCTTTACATGTGTGCATGTCTTCACAGCGCTTTGGTTTAATGAGAGAAGAATTAGTTCAGTTCCTGAGACAGCTGGAACTAAAGAAGAAGAAAATTCTGACCTTGTTGCCATTTCTGGAGTTTGTAACGTGGTCTGTGCTGAAGGAGGACAGCAGGGTAAGACTGAATGCATTTTAGATAAGAGTCAAATAAACTCAAACCTTTCCAAGACTTCTGTCTAAGGTTCGTAGATTAAACCCATAAACTAGCTCCCATAAATTAGATTGTAATATTATTGCTTATGTAAACAGTGACTGTAGTTATGATCGTCTGCATCACACACTCACAGAAACGGTTTATTGCAGTAGACATGCTGTAAAAATGCATTTGTGCTGCATTTGAATGATTGCATTTCTTAAAATACTTCAGCAGCATGTTTAAGGAATGACAGTTCTGATTAATGAGACATATTTTACTGAAAACTAAACGCTTCAAATACCACATTTTTGTTCTTGTTTCACATGATTAAAATGTTTTGTACAGGATGCTGTTTCTCAGCTCTGGCTTCTTAACAAACAGCATAGCTGGAAAACAGGTGAGAATTTTGTCTGGACCATTCAACCAAATTTATCTTTTCTGTACATCAAATAATTTTGACAACTGCTCACATTTCAATGTATACTGTGTTTTATGCATTTGGACAGAGACACCAAAATATATTCCAAACTCAGGTACTGATGTACATATTCTTAACACAATAATTTATCATACAACTGCATGTAACATTATGATAATCATTCTGGTACAGAAATATTGTTTATTGTTTCTTACAGTGTGGAACTGGATACGCAGGGCATCAGGTATCACTGATTCATAACATTAAAGCTGTTATCAGTAACATTTTGGTTTTACCAAAAAAAGTACATGTACATGACATCAGTGCTCAACAGTGTATAATAATGATTTATCATTTCAGATGTTGGGTGTGTAAACAGACATAAGATCCGGTTATTATTTCACATGTATTGTATAGATAATGCAGCCTTTAAAACACCTGAAACAATTTTAAATTCCTCATCCCTGTAATAATTCAACAAACACATTTTTTGCAATTTTAAGTTTCAAACAGTCTTAATTTTAGTTCTCTGAAAGGAAGCATCCATCTAGCACAGCAAAACTGCAGATGAACGTCACTGGATTGGTTTGTTTTGGGTGAGGAAAGATTTTCCGTTTGCATCTGTTGAGTGAATGATCTCCTGTGTTTAGCTGACGTCTCACTGGACCCCATGACTAACCACTCATGGCTTCAGCTGTCAGAGGACAGGAAGCGGGTTCAGGAAGCTCTGAGTGAAACTGAAGTGGTGTTCAGTACTCAACGCTTTGACAGCTGGCCCTGTGTCCTGGGATGGGAGGGGTTTTCATCCGGGCGGCACTATTGGGAAGTTGATATTGCCAACAATGGCTACTGGCGTGTTGGAGTGACCACCGCTTCTTCCAAACGACATGGCCGCTTTCCCATGAGTCCCTCTGAGGGCTACTGGACTATTTGGAGGAGCACAAGACAGTTCTTTGCCTGCACCAACCCAGAGACTCAGTTACCCCTGACACTGGTGCCCAGAAAACTGGGAGTCTACCTGGATTATGACGAGGGACAGGTGTCATTCTACAATGTAGCCACACAGTCACATATTTACACATTCACAGCAAGTTTTCGTGAAAAGTTGTACCCGCTCTTCGCACCACTAGATGGACGAACACTCATGACATTGTCCACGCCAGTATTGTGAAATTAAATGACCTCTTTACAGTCACTCTGTTTGTTGCACCTATATTTGCAAACCTGAGACCAGTTTGTGGTTTATAGTTAGAATTACAACATTATTGTCCTTTTAGTTTTGCTTGCAGCTCAAATATTTTGTAGCAATATATATTTTTGCACTGCAAAAATCCACCAATTTTATAAGTAGTTTGGTGGCATATTTCAGCTTCACAGCTGTGCGCTGAGGGTTTCTCTAAGCTTTGCTGCCATTAACCTCAAGGAACATGAACTGAAGATTTCTGCTTTAGATCGTACACCAAATTTAGTAAAAAAAAACCCAATCTATATAATTTCTATATAAGATCTCTACGCTAACAAACTGATAATATAAAGAGACAAAATAATTATAAATTCTGACATTTATTCTAACACTATGTATGTTATGTAATTATGCACTTATCTAATGCCTATAATCAAGTCAATAGTTCTTTGTTACTTATATCTGTAACATAAATCTGTATAAACCGGGCAGTGGCACAACAACCAAAAGAAAACAAACACACAATAAATGTTTTTTAAAAGGAATGTGTATTAAAAGTGTTAGAATTTTTCCTTACAAACATGAGCCACCCAAGCTACAGAGATACATAAATGTATTTTTATAAAGTGTGTACAGTAGTAAATCATAAATGAAATACAACAGAACAGTAGATGGTTCTGTTAGGAGGAGGACTTGCATGTCCTGAGTGTTACACAACCGATAACAGCCTCCACAGAACCAGTGAAAACATGACAAAAACAGACAGTCTTGAGTTCATGTATGAAGCACATATCTCACTCCTCAGAAGTCATGAGAGAACAGATTCACTTCAGACACAATTAACAATCATTTCATCGAGGATTCAGGTGGAATGGACTGAATAAAAAGAATCATAGTATTTAACAGTTTTATTTCATGTATTGGCTTTTAACCAACAAACTGGCCATTAAATCCCAGTTCAGTGATGTAGGAACTCTGTAATAGTTTGAAAAAACAATTGTTTAGTTACCTAGATGACAGAAACCTTTGGGAAGCCAGTGACCCGCACTGACCTAAAACTAGTTAAACAGGTTGGAGCCACAGAGACAGCATTTAACCAAACTGCACACGGACAGTACTGCTCAATAACTGACTCAGTAACTAATACTAACCCCACGCTGCTGAGATGTGAGTAACTACTGCAGCACATAACACAAACTCATGAAGCTGTTTTTGGAAAAACAAATAAAGCCAGTGAGTGGAGAGTGAAATCTCTCCATTTCTTTCTCTCTCAGCATCCCTCAATCCGAGTCACTCTTCTCATCTTTAACCAGCAGCTTCTTTCCACGTTTGGGCTCAGATGTTCCACCTTTTTCTTTTTTGTTCTTACAGAGCCTACAAACAGATGAAGAACACTGTTATAAATGGTTTAGGTTAGGACAGAAGCATTAGTTTTGTGTGCATGTGGAAGACACTCACAGTTTTTGGCGGTATTTCTCCACATCAGATGGAGGCACCATGTCGCTCAGTTCCAAACTGTCATTTATCTTTTTTAGCATCTCAAACCTCTCTCTTCCACGCACCTGCATGACAGAACAACTGCTATCACATGATATGCTCAGACAGAGTGACTCACTGAACCGCAGCTACTGAAGATCAGATTATACCTGCAGAACATAAACCTCCTCATCACTGGCGCTTGTCAGTTTTGTCTTCTTACTGCCTTCAGTTCCAGCATTGGATGAAGATTCCTTCAGACCTGAGATCAAATGTCACACAGAAATTACTGCATTTCTTAAGATAAACCTTAAACACAACACCTAAACCCACATCCTTTTATTTAATGTAACTGATAAACTGAGTGTAGATTATACGAGTGAGTAGATTATATGATTATTATTTTTGTGTGCAGTATTCTTTTAACCCAGTCTTATGCAGTTTAACACACACACGTACTGCGTTTGGTAGCAGAGGGGGTCTTGTCCAAGGTTTTGGCTTCCTGTTCTTTCCTAAAGTTGCTCTCCTCTGTTTTTCTGTCTCTGCCTGGACACGCGCACACGCGTACCTCAAATGACTGACGGCCCAGCATCTGTCCACTGCCACAGAACATATTTGATGAGCACTGAAATCCACACTGCAAACACACACACAGACACACAATACTCACTCATGAGTCTCCAGGGTGATGATGGTGAGGATGGGCCGGCGATTCATGCCCCCCATACAGCTACTATTGCACATGAAGTTGTACAGCACGGTGGTGAACTCTGCGCCCAGCTGCACAACACAGGAGAGAAAAACCAGTGAGTTTAACTCACGATTCTTGTGCTTTTCACAATAGAAGTGAAGCACTGAGACTCACCTGTGGAGGCTCATATGGAACCACCACACTGTGTCTGGAGGTGATGTCATCTTCTGTGTAGACGGCCCGTGTGTTCCCCTCCACACGGATCAGATGCGCTGGAGGAGCCAGTCCTGAGCAGACAGACCCATTCATCAACAGAACCGCTCTGACAGTCAGACAGCTGCTGTGCAGTGAAGTTGTGTGTTCATACCATCTCCATCCGGGGTCCTCTCGTGGTGGGGGCATCGTCGGACCACCTCCGCCACATGCTCAGACTTCTTATATACGGCTGTGGCTCTGAGCACGGTGCCGAGGGGAGGGGCGCTGTCCACCACCATCTGAACCGGACACGTTTTGGCCAGCTGACAGAAGAGCTTATTCAGTTCTGAAGAAAACTGCAGTCAGATGAGAGACGCTGTAAATGCAGGTTCATTTAACTGTACACACACTCACACACACACACACACACATCCTGAGAGCTGATTATAGTGTTACAGATATCTCACACAAACACACACTCACACAAACACACACACACACAGCTAAACATTCAGAACTTACTTACAACTGAAGAGTACTTCAAATGATTTAAACAATTACCCAGAAACTGTGTAATATGGTCGATATAAGAGACCTCATGTCAAAGGTAATTGTGTATATTGTAAATTGTAGATTTGTAAATGTAAAAATGTATATAGTGTCCAGTATCAGTCTGACTGTCCCTCACCACAACAGCCCAAACCGCAGCAGGACCCACTTCTGCCTCCAGCGGTTCTGATGGACTGTACAACCGGACCCAACACCCCCCCCTCAGAGGACATGTTCAGACATGCTCAGCCTCCATCATAACTGCTCTCATATCAAACCCTCAACCATGAGCCACAAAGAACTGCTGGAAATAAATTAATAACAGCTTATACTGTTACATGATCAAACATGACACAGAGTTTAACACTCACTGTGATGATGAGGAGGTAACAGAGTTTCTGTGACTATGGTGAAGTCTGGAGAAACTGTTAAACTGTATTCACCTCATCTCTAAACTATCACCACAAACAGTGACTCAATGTTCTTACAAAACACAGAGATGATTTAAAGTTCTACACCAGAGGTGAGATGAGGAAGAAGATAAAGGAGGGGGGGCAGCACTTTAACCCTGTGGCTGCTGGAGAACTTCAGTGCTTCACATGAGAACATGTCCATTCATGTCTCACTCAGAACCAAACAATTTCTTCTTCAACTACAGACGACTGCAGCGGAACGACTGCAACGGAACGACTGCAGCGGAACGACTGCAGCGGAACGACTGCAACGGAACGACTGCAACGGAACGACTGCAACGGAACGACTGCAACGGAACGACTGCAACGGAACGACTGCAACGGAACGACTGCAACGGAACGACTGCAGCGACTCTTCAGACCTGGACTGGGTGTTCACAAGTATAATTGAGGAGAAGAACAACGAACACGAAGTGAATAATGAATGAAGTCCAGGTGTTTCCTGTCAACATTCATCAGCGCTCACCAAAAACTCTCAGCATAACCTCAGGTATAACACTTATGTCCACATGATGTGAATTAAAAATGATTACACATATATATAAACATATAAACGCACACACATAATGTCTGATAAAGTGACATTAATGTGTAACTAAAATGATGTTTGTGTCTGTAGCAGTACTGTGGACATGCTAACGTTAGACATGTGAGACTGCATGTCTTTTACCCACCGTGCAGGTGACGGATTTGGCAATGCCTGATTGTGGGAACGCCAGCCTGAAGCCATGATTGCCCGGATAGTCTGTGGATACAGGAACTGTGGAGGTCGGGGGGGAGGTGGACGGCTGCGGCGCTCCGGCCAGCATGTTGTCCAAAATGTCTGTGAAGGAGCTCGGAAGGTACTGCTAATGAAAACATACAAACTACGTTATAATGATAAATGATGTCATCATGTATGTGTGCGCTTCACAACTATACCTCATCATAGACAGATGACGGTTCCAGGTACGGCCCACCGTCTGGGGTCTGCAGAGAATTCAACCTTGGGTTGGGGAGAAAAGAGAAAGACAAGATTGAAAACAGAGTTTCGTACAATAACACAATCTCACCCAAACAAGATGAAATGAATCCTTTCCCACAGGACGGCTGCCTCCAGACTGGAGCAGCGACTCCAACTTACATGAAGCTTCTCTCCCACAGCTCAGCGAATTCCTGGCTGTCAGTATTTTCTGCCATGGCTTCTGTCTCTCTGTTTCAGGTTTAACATTTACAGACAAGACACAAGATTATCATCCGATCAATTACATTTGAACCGAATCATATGGCGAGAGACGGCCAAACCTCCATGCTTGACTACCCAGCAAACACGTTTAGGTTGTAATAACGTTTCCCTAACGTTTTCATTACGTAACAAATAAGCTCGAGGAACGTTTAAGAGCTCGAACGTTTATATATGTTCCAGTAACAACTTAAAATAAACACAAAATAATGTGATATATGAAAGACAGCATTTAACAACCGTACAACTGCAGGAACGTTTCAGCCAACGTTATAAGAACGTTCCCTGTTAGCTAAGCAGCTTGTTAGCCAATTTGCGCAAAAGATGTTTCGGTGTAAGTTATAAACGGACAGAAGCGTTCAGACGTTTTGCTGTATCTGTGAGTCTCGCGCACAGGCCGCGTGTCCTACAGGATTATACTGCATTAGTTAAAGATGAGACTGAGATAAATGATAACATATAACGCGGCTGACAACAAACCCCGACGCTCAAAAACAAAAGTATCTCTGTTTTACCTCGTGTTTCTCACTTTCTGTCGTGTTTCAGGCCCTGCTGCGATATTTTATGTCAGAATTAAACTTCACTTCCTGCTTCCGGTCCAGCGGCTGCACGCGGGGAATCCCCTGTGGGAGGAGCCCGTGACGTCACGTGACTGACAGCGAATGAAATTAACGCCAAAAATAAACTATTTTAAAACATTTTAAACATTAAAAATATTGTAAGTTTTACGATTGTTTATCGACGTGACTTAAAACAGCGGAATCCGGAAGTTGTTTGTATCTGTGTGCTAGATTTCATTTCGAGCTCAACTCGTTCATGCATATCATTAATATCAGTTTATATCTATTAATATTAATAATCGCAATTTCTGAATTTCTAGTCAGAAAGGAAAGACCCGAATGAAGAGGAGAGACGGGTGATTGATTTAATAACTCACAGAGGAAAAGCTGTAATGCATTTATCTGCACATCTGAGATGGAGACTGAGCCTCACAGCCACCAAATATCTGGGACTGATGCCCATGATTTCAAATCATACATGAAACTCTGACCAGTCAGCAAAGTTTCCACATCAGTTACATAATGGAAGATGAGGACTTTCAGTTCTGAACCATCACTCAGAGTGAAAGTGATGAAATAAACTATATGATATGTTTACTTTGTTTCCTACATGAGAACACAACACAGTTAACATCATCTGTGACCAGACCACTACAACAAACCTTCATCTGGTCAATACGCTTCAATACGTCTTTACAATAAACAGAAGACATAACGCCATCAGAAAAGATGGTGTGCAGGTTACGTATGGTGAGCTATACTCTGCATTTGTCCTGTGTGTTTGAACTCATGCAGTCAGTGCAGAACACTGATCAGTGAACACACACTGCCCTAAACAAAACCACCAGAAAACATAATAAGTGGCACTTTATTTTCTGTGTGAAAATAATTTTATATGAAACTTAATTTTCCCTGGCTGTCCAGTGTTGCTGAAACACACGCCAGCCTCAATGTAAACGTTCAAATGTAATTTTGATCTAAGCCACTTTTGTTTCAGAAAAGGTGACAGTTTGCTGTGTAAATGTTCTATGTCTTTCACAGTGTGGACATTATAAACTTAACAAAAAATATTTTGGTTCCATCTTCCCTGCTAAATGTGTATTAAATAATGATCAAATCAGTAATATTATGATGTTTAAAATGATTTGCCCTTATTTATAACAGAACATGATCCCAAAAGGTGTCACATGTCACCTGTGTGTTAATTTTGATACAATTTCTGATGATGGTGATAAATTTGTAATTCAGTCTGTAACGTTCTGATGTTTGATAAACAGAGAGAGAGAAGCACGTGTCTGAGAGAGAAAATTCTAGAGAAGTTACAGCTGCACCTACAGATCATAACGTACCCTCACTTTATAAAAACAAGTAATTGTAATTCACAATATTAATGTCGTATTTACTTCATGTCATTTCATGGTAAATGCCTTATATTCAGGTAGAATCAGCAAATAATCTTCTACACGTGGCTCATTTCAGTAGGATTTGTGCATTTTTAACAGTTTCACAATCACAAGGTAACATAAATTTTACAGACAAAAAGATCAGTTTGGGAGAAACATGTCATATAATTCTAGACTATTTGTAGTCAATAAGATAAATTTTGTATGTCTGTTAGTGGTGAATTCAGTAAAAATAAATGTTAGTTTATCTTTATTATTATTGTAATACATTCAATTTATCAAATTTATACTCGATAATACTTTGATCTGAAAGACGAATTCTACATTTTTTTAGTGCGGTTAAGAATGAAGAGAAATCTAATGTCATGTTAGCATTTCCTCATCAATTTTCCTACTAACATACAGTTTATCACAAAGAGGCTGGGGTGACTTTACAATGTGAGGCAGAAGTAAACGATCACATAATATTAAGTATCAAAATCAGAAAAAGACAAAAACATTCTCAGTATTTTCCTAAAATGGCTGACCATGATCTAGACATCCCCGGACAGCATAAATGATCCGGAACGCTTTCAAAATCTTAAACTTAAAGCAAACAAACTTACATAAATACTTATA
Source organism: Yasuhikotakia modesta (assembly GCA_036877545.1). Taxonomy (NCBI): domain Eukaryota; kingdom Metazoa; phylum Chordata; class Actinopteri; order Cypriniformes; family Botiidae; genus Yasuhikotakia; species Yasuhikotakia modesta. The sequence goes on from JBAJNP010009026.1 coordinate 10,429, forward strand.
ATTCTAACATTTCGAAGCCAATTCTGATCATTCTTTGTGTTTACTCGTGTCTCACATCACAGTTCCTATTAAGCACATGCCCTTTAGCATGTAGCTGACACACTTCTCTGCATGAGATAACAATACAAGAAACAGAAGAACGTTTGAAAAATCCATGAAATGATGTAACGAAATGTCGATCTGAAAAACACTGTACCTGCTTTTGTACACACGCAAATGTAATAAAATTATTACACCTCAACTTCCTCCTCACCCACCTGTTGTCAAAGTCTGGAGCTTCAGCTCCATAGCTTGGAATAAATGTCTCAAATGCAGAATCTGAAGTCGACGGATAGGACGGTTCCATTCCGTAAATCAGCCGTCGAATAACCATGTGCAAGTTTTGTTAAAATTTATTGCTTAAATACCGAAAAGGCGGCTACATGAATATATGCAGAGAACTTGTCAAATGAGAACCAAAAACGTCATTAAAGGGGGGCCGAGTGACAACCAATAGATTTCGTAGGTCATTTTAAACATATGGATGGACCGCATATCCTCTAGAATACCCGGGAATATGTAACGGGCCTCTATAACATAAATGTACACAGCCTATAATTCACCAGTGTCTTATTAAACGCTGTTAAAATATGACATCAGCTAAAATGTAAAGACAGAAAAATACATGCATGTTGTTGCATCACGTACCTGATTTATAGAAGAACTTTGAAAAAGAACAAACCCCAGCAAAGCATCAGAGAGAAATGATGCGGTACTTTCCTGCCAAGAGCTCAAGACTCAAACTCATTCATTGGTTGCTACCGATGTTCTTTCATTTTGACACATCTTGTATCATAGAAATAAACTACTATCAGAAGTAATATGTCAAGAATTGTGTTTGTTTTGCTGTCGGCAGATGTATTTCCCTGGTTCTGCTGTATGAGATTCATCTTGTGAGTCATGAGAGGCTAGTTGTGTCTCTCCCTCCCTTCTTCTCTCTCTCAGCTTAAACTGCACTGTCAGCTTCCGCCCGGCTGTCCACAAGCGGCAGGCCTGCATACAAAACCTCCCAGCCAGTTTTGATATCCATTTCCTTTCATTTGAATTAAACATAACGGAGATCATAAATGTTTCTGATCGTTTGTGGCTCGTATTATTTTGTGTCTGTTCTGACAAGCTGACTCTTCCCGCCTGTTTGGTCACATGTCACCTCTCACGTCACTTTCCTAATTTGACTAACTGACCTCACATTACACTGTAAACATCACATTAGCAGCTCACAGATCAAACAGAACTCATGGAGTGATCTGACAACTAACTGTCTCTCACACAGCCTGATAAACAGCTGAAGACTTTTGAAAGCAGTTTCACTTTTGATTTTTGGTTGACTGAAACACATTTAGCTGTGAGGCCGGGTTTTCCTGCAGGTTAGAGAACGCTGACTGATGAGATGATGTCAGTTGAGGTTCCACGAGAGTCTGGATTATGTACAGATATGTTCTCAGGCATTAAAACAATCGGTTTTATTTACTGAACTCAAACAAAGTTAACAGAGGAAGTAAATGAGCTTAATGTATTTTATAACCTTTTTAAGAATCTTGGTTTGTCTCATTTTCTCTCTGGATTTATCATTTCTTTCTTTCATTTTCTTTCTGTGAGCGTTTGAAACAGAGAGCAGTTTGAGAAGGAAAACAGCTAAAGCCAACAGTTAATGGGCGGGCCGGAGGTGAATCAACAGCTAAATTTGTATTCTCTCTCTCTCTCTCTCCCACACACACACACACACACACACACACACACACACACAAACCTAATTCCCGCTCTTTTTACATGTATCTACATATTCTGCTGCATTTTTACTACTGAATTAAGAGAATTTGAATTGTGTTATCTGTACACAAATGCGGATACTGTACACACGCAAAACAAACTAAGAAATCAGATAAGATGAGCTTTCTAAAGCTTTATTCACACACAGACAAGCTAAGCACAAACACACACGTCAGTGGAAAGCATGTGCATTGCAATTAAATGTGTAAAATAATATGCTAATTATTTTCCATTAAAGAATGTTAAGGCATTTTTAACAGTTTCACTTATATTTTCTCTCAACATCATCTTTGCATTATGACCAAGAATGTGTCAGTCACCTCTTAACAAACTGTTCAACAAGTGCAGTGATGAAGAATAAATGTGGAAACAGGAGTGAAGCAAATCAACTTCACATCTTTAACAACTTCCTGCCAGGCTTGGTGACTTTTACAAATTATTTGGAAAACATTCATGGTTAACCACATTATTTCATGGTACTTTCCCAGCAGTCACACGTGTTGGGCATGTCATACCTTGATAAACACTTACAGTTCTGGAGAGGAATCTTCTTCTAACTTCTGAAGTTGTGAGTCATTTTAAGTGCCCTCAACTGATAATTCCACTGCCCAAGCGCACATTCCTGCTGCTTCTTCTAAAAAAAAAGCTTAATGTGTAAAAAATTAAACAGACTCTTTTAAAGCATTTAGAATTTAATTTTTGCTTTTTTTTTCAAATTTATTGAAATAAAAATTATGACAAAATTATGGCAGAATCAGCCCTTCAGATAAGAAGATGAAAAGCCACAGTTTTTGTTTCTACACAACTATTTATTCCTATGTTAACAAGCTCTGTTTAAACAGGATTAAAAACAAAATTAATGATTTAAGTGCAATTTTGTGAACTTTAGTTTGGCTGAAAACATATTTACACTTTAAAATCATATGAAAATACTATTTCTGTGTGGTAGTTTGAATTAGGCAAGTGCAATGATTTGTGTTCCTGTAAATTAAAGACAACCCTGAGTCTGGGGTCTGTAAAAACAAAATATTCTGGTTTAGTTCTTCAACCAAATGTGACTGTAGTTTTGTCATGTTGGTACTGTGATGCTACTAATGCTGGCACAGACGTCACATAAATAAAATTGGCATTCAGATACATCCCACTGTAACATTGAAGTACACAGCACAGCCCTGCTGCAAAGGAAGGTCTAACAAAATGACAGAAAACAATGTGCTTGTGACAGTGACACAGTCACTGTCTATGATTTGACACTGTGTTTCAAATCATAACACTTTAATGCCAAGCCATTTGTGCTGAGCAGCTGCAAGAGATGGAGCGTTTCTTCCTGCCCATTGTCTTGCAAGTGATTTGATGAATCTATTTGCCATGATGATACAACCTTTGTCCTGATTGGCTGTGAGAGAGGTAGGTGTGGTGAGGGGTTGGTTGAGAGGAGCTTTGAAATGTAGCCTGTTTAAAAAAAGGAGACAAAAACAGTTCACCCAAAATGTCCATCATTACTCACAATCATGTCATTCCAAACTCACTCAAATCTCTGATTGTTTCCTTCTGACAATATCTGACTAATAGTCAGTGGTTTGTGTTTATACAACTATTATTTTAGGAGAAGAAACTTCAAAATAGGGCCATATATATCAAACTATTATATATATATATATACACATATACATACATCAAACTATTATAACTAACATAATAATTACATGAATCTATTGCATAAATAAATGACCTATCAGTCATAAGCCCCTTTCACACAGTAATTCAGGTAATTTACCAGTAATTTTTACCATAATACCACTAAACTCTAAAATTAAATTTTTTTTTAAACGTTGATCTCTTTACACATGCAGTGGTGAAAAACTCACTGCGTGTGTTTGCTGTGTGGACGAGGCGTGTGTAAACGCGCCGGGAGAAGCTGGCCTGGGTGGGTGTGTGTACGGCAAGCCAGCCTGTCCAAAAAACAGAAGAAATGGTTTCTAGCAAATGGCTCCTACCAGCATTCCAGCTAACAGATTTATGTTGTAAGTACATTTCTCTGATGTTTGAAGTGACCAAAACTTACAGACATCCAGATTTTTATATTAACATTACTAATTGATTTAAAAAATTGTTATTCAAGTGTTTGTATTTCTGAAACATATAAAAAAGTATTTATGATAAATAACATTAAATAAATTCTCTAACGAACGTTTTGATACCGTTGAGAGAACCTTTACACATGCGGTTATTCAGTAATTACAACATCGTTTTTTCACTAAATGGTTTCTGTGATATTGCAGCAGGAAGACTGTATCAGTAAACAGCAGGTGTTTGTGGTTCTGACCTTGCCGGGAGGGATCTGGATGGCAATGGAGGGATTGGGCAAAAAACCTGCAGCGCTGACATGCAGGGCCTGTGGGTGCATGGGCCGCAGTGGACTCTGAACACATGATAAAACGCATGAACACAGACACTAGCAGCCAGTGCAGAACCCTCAGTGGTCTGAGAGGTGAGAGTTTCTCCTGACTTACAGAGTCTGTGAAACCGGACTGCTGGTTGGCATGTTCAAGCTGTTTCTGCAGAGGGATGCCAGTGCTGGGGATGTAGCCTGGAGGAGGAGGGGGAGGGAGGAGTCAACAAACAGACAGACCAGGGAGAAGGTCTGGTACTCTAACCAGTAGACGTCTGAGCACTTTCACTGTTAACTTACAAGCAATGTCACATAATGCTGCTGCTGCAACAGAAACCTGCACAGACACACGTGTGTGTTTGTCACACACCTTGCTGTGAGCTGAAGTGACTGTGGACCGCGTAGCTCTGCTGCTGATGCGGCAAATACTGCATGGCCTGGAACGCAGACGCACCTGCAAAAATACAACAACACAAAAGACAAGCTGCATGACTGAAGTCTTTTTATTCTTAAAACATGTCAAACACACAGGGTACCTCTGAGTTGGGATCCGCTGGCATAGTTTGCCGGCACCGGCTGACTGGAAGCAAAGGGTGATGAATGCTGTGACTGCGTGACTCCGTACAGGCTGTGACTGGGCTGAGTTCCGGAATACTGGCCGTGATCCGTTCCACCGGCACTGAATCCGGGCTGAGACTGGAAATGATGCGTCTGTGGAGGTGAACAACAGACAATGATGTTTTTAATGCACATAAAACATTCAAATCTAATGCAATAACTGAATGAAAATGTACAGATCCTGAGGCACAGAAGACACATATTTATATAAATACATTCAATTCGATTTATTTGTGGTTGTTATCAGGAAGTGAAGAGACTTTCAACAAGCATATCTATCAACAAACTGTCTATCCTGCCTTTATGAATTCTGGATTGCATTGGTTATTTTTAGGCACAGTTAGACAGATTTACAGACACACTGACAGGGATGACTGGAGACTGGTAGAGCTGTTTACTGCGGTCACTCAGAAGAGCAGCAGGACGGCTGAGGTTCACCTGCCCTGCTGAGAGAAACACATTCATGATTAATTCACTGCAATGTCACTGCTGACGGATCTCAGATCTCACATAAACTCACTCTGCATGCTCAGCTGATGCTGTCCTGTGTGGATGCTCATGTTTGGCTGGTATGTTGCAGAAGTCAGAGTTGTCATGTCACTGGAAAAAAAACAGTTATAACCTCATCAGTCTCTGACTGGTTTTATTTACACTGTTTAAGAGGAATACATGGTTTAAATTCTGCATGTGTAAAAATGCTGCGACATCTCTCAGTTCTTCACCTCTGTTCCTTCCGCCGTCGTTTCTCTTCTTCATGCAGAACTTTCTTCAGCTGCAGGAACAGCTGGTGTTTCTCCTCCTGAAGACACTGCAGCTTTTCCCCCATCTTCATGATCTGAGAGGGAGAAAGGGAGAGGGAGAGAGAGAGAGAGAGGAGGAGGAGGGGGGGTTCTTGCAAACATAAATAGTAGTCATTTATGTTTACACTAAAGTTATTTCTTATAATACAGAAATCTGATCTCACCTGCTCTTTTGTTTCCTCCAGAGACATCCTCTCCTCCATCTCTTTCTTCCTCTTCCTCTCTTCCTCTTCTTTCAGTTTCTGCTCCATCATTTTGTCTACCTCTTCCTCCTCTGAAAACAGTTGATCAGAGATTAAACATTTGCATGTGACTGACAGCTATATGAACAGACACCGGTCTCAGGTCTCACCTTGTCTCTTCCTCTCCCTCTCTCTCATGATGTGCTTGTGTAAAGCACGGGCCATGGCACTGGACAGTTTGGGCCTCTCCAGAAGAGCCGGCATGATGGCAGGAACTGGTGGTGCCAGCTAGAGCAGAGACGTCAGATGTTGTCACGTTCTCTGGAGAACAATCATCTTAGGACTGCTGAGAAATCTCAGTTTGGCTTTTAAGACTGTGACATATGTAATGAAGTCTACATAAACCTGCATTATTCTGTTTTAAACAGATACGGCAACAGGGAGGCAAACGTTATGGATTGCACCTCTAATACCGTAATAAACTCATAACATTCTCAGCTGTCAAAATATCAACATTTCCTACAAGAAAGACACAACACAGTCAAAACAGCAGCCAGAGACTTTCAACGTTATCACACCAACTTACCACAACAGTTATAAACACCAACTTACCACAACAGTTATAAACACCAACTTACCACAACAGTTATAAACACCAACTTACCACAACAGTTATAAACACCAACTTACCACAACAGTTATAAACACCAAACACTGCGAGGTAAAATATGAAAGTGGTGCAATGCAACACATTTCAGTTTTCTGGGTTCAGCTATTGACTGACGGTCAGTTCCTTCCATCTGAGCAGGAAAGCAACAGTCGTGTCTGTAGAAGATGCTCGTTTCATTATCTCTCTGTTTACTGCACAACATCTGATCACCAGGCTAGCATGCTAGCGGCTCAAGTGACAGCTCCAAACACCTAGCGTGCAAAAACCAGCCAATAAAATGTAACCCTTGCATTAAACTCGTAATATCTTCTTCGACGCACTTTTGTCCGTTTCCGGGATGAAATGTGGGCCGATCTTGTCAGAAAGATTTTCTGGAAGAGAAACTAACAACAAAATAAAACTGACAGGAAACCCGGTTGCCGCACTTCCGCTGTGGGTGTGTCTTACTGACGTCACACGTTTAACAGACACGTGAAAATAATGTAACTTAAACAACATCACACCACCACGATTTATTATTAAACTCCTCTATCTCAGGTCGTCTTCTCACTTATAATGAACCATTAGTGTTTGTTTACTTCTGCTTTTACCACATTTAACTGTTTAATTGCACTACATCGCCAATAAATCACATCGGCACACGTGCTTAGTTTTTCTTCTAACATTTCATGGTGATTCATGAGTATTTCTATCTACTTATCACACATTAAACCTCCAGAGCAGAAACAGGTTAAATTCAGTCACACATCAGACCTGAGACATGCAGTAATTACATCCATTAAAGAATGAGAGGCAGAATTTCACATCACAGGTTTATAATGTTGGCAAGCTTAAAATACAATTATAACAAACACATCAATCCTAAACTTCAAATTAAAAAAAAATGTAATCCATTTATAAACAGAGGACCTAAACAATAACGCAAATATTAAGATGGAGAGCTAAACAGGTAATCTCCTATAATGTCAAGCTGACTTTTATCTTTCTAACTGGTTTACTGAAATTAAAATGGTTCCAATCCATTGAAAATAATAATTATTGGTACACAAACAATGGTACACAAACACACACACAATCACACAAACTAAGTATTATTTAGCAGGATCATCCAGTATTATACATGGTATTGGTCTGTGCAAATATAATGGTTGTAAATTACATTAAACCAAATATTAAAGACTGGAATAAAAAGCAGCTGCAGTGTGTATCAGAGCAGAGAAACAGAACAGAAAGGTTAAAAGAAATAGAGAAATGTAGAGCGCAGCAGACAGAGAAAGCTTTGCAGATATGATACCGCTGATTTACTGACACAGAGATGTACCAGATCTGTCCAAAAGCAGACAGAGGGGAACTTTAAAACAGGAAGGATATGCAGGCAGCATAACCTACAAACCAGATAAACATTAACATCTTGTTAATCAAAGTGAGTTTAACATGTACGCTTCATGTGGCCTGATATATCCATGATTTCATTTAAATACAGATTGTGTGGGCCAGTTAATCTGTTACACATCTCTCTGATTGTTCCCATAGACACTTTCGTCACTGTAGGCGATGTAAAGGAAAAAATCTTCTTCATGGTGCTCCTAAAAAACAGACAAAAACACAGAGTTTAGTGATTCAGACGCTGTCTGTATTCCCATCACCAGCCAAAGAAATGCAGAAGTGTGTTCACAGAGGATGGTTCTATATTACAGTCTGAGACTGATGAAGGGTGGCATCTGTACCTGGTACAGAAGGCCCATAGTGGCAGATGTGGGTGGAATAACATTGTTGACGAAGAAGAAAAGCGCATCCTCAGCCCGCAGGTGAATCCTTTTCCGAATGAGAAAGTAAAACTGCCCCACTTTAAAAATATGAAAACACGTCAATACATTTTCCTTCCCACACACAATATTAATAGTTTAATGTTTATTCATCTTTAAAAGACAATGTAACCTGTGAGGTCAGATGGCACGAGATACTTCTTCTTGTCTAAATCTCCTATTCTGGCTTTTGGAGCCTTCTCAACGATCACCTGTCAAAAAACAGTTTAAATCAGTGCATAATCACATAAGAGTTAT
>JBAJNP010009027.1:0-18959 GCA_036877545.1 Yasuhikotakia modesta
AGTGTGTGTGTTTCTGTGTTTGTGTGAAGTTTCCCCACTGGCTCATTATTATTTGATAGATGATTGAAAGACTTTAATCAGTAAAGCCCGATCAATAATACAGCACACAGCTAGATTTAGAGGAATATATATCATTCTGAGAAAAGGAGGGAGAGCAAAGAACCAATAAAAAGTAAAAAAGAGAAAGAAAGGGGGAGGAATCTGGAAAGGCGATCTATTTTCTGCCCTGACAGGTTGGATTAATCCCTCACAGAGGATCAGGGAGGTGAGTGTCTAGTCAAGTCTGGCATGGCCGACTGTCTCCCTGCGCTCCGGTGCGTGAGTGAAAAACGAGCTTCATACCAATATTATGAGACACAAAAGAGCTTGCAGGAGATCTCTTACAGGTGAAAGATAAATGATTCAATTTCACTTTGGCTTGTGCTGTTGTAGCTCATTAGATTTGCCCTGTGATCCTCTAAACCTGATCTTGTGTGTCGTTTAGGATTGTGCTAGAAAGTGTGTGATTTGTGTAGATGTATACAGAGGTAATGTGTTTGTTTGCGTACGTTTCCTCACACGCAGATCTTGTGAAAATGCAAACGGTTCGAGAGCGAGACAGGAGGAGAGATCAAGCGTGATAATCGACCGACCAATTAGATGACCCGATTCAGAGGTCAAAGTTCAGGCAAGAGACGCCATAGTTGACGACATCCGTTAATTCTGGGTCAGACTGAGAGGGAGGGTGTTAGAGAGAGAGAAAGAGCGGGCGGGCGAGAAGGTGTGAAGCTGGTAAACTGAGAAGAGAGAGAGGAACAGGTGAGTGTTGAAAAGACAGAAGGTTAAAAACGAGTGCGGATATAAAAAGGTCTGAGGAAGAGAGGGAGGAGAAGGTGTGAGAAAGAGAAGAAAGAGAGAGCATGAGAAAAAAAGGTAGGTGATGAAATGAACTATTTTTAACTAGTTGACTGGTTGAGTTTGTCAGGTGATAAACACGGATTACAGATCGGAATGACATCTACAGTTTCCTGTTTCTGTTTACAAGCAGGATGTGAGTTTTTTTCTTTTAAGGAATTTTAGTTGATACCTGACACTGATACCTGAATACCTGAAACCAGTTTACCTCAGTATGTGTTGCAACCTTTTTACATCAAGGTCAAAGTAAAACAAATTGTTGGTTTTATCGCTGCCTTTACTCAGTACAGCCACTAGAGGGCAGTCTGAGCCTCATGCAGTTTGCTGCCCTGCAATATAGACTGATAAATTTGGCTAAGCTGTGTGTGTGTGTGTGTGTGTGTGTGTGTGTGTGTGTGTGTGTGTGTGTGTGTGTGTGTGTGTGTGTGTGTGTGTGTGTGTGTGTGTGTGTGTGTGTGTGTGTGTGTGTGTGTGTGTGTGTGTGTAGACAACAGGTGAAGGCAGAGGGGCAATTAATTGCACAGTGGGGTTGGCCTGAATCCTTAAAATAGCAAACGTTCCTCAGCACTGGGGCCCCGTCGGCCCTGGGTGGGAGTTTTGATCGCTTTAGGGAGGTCTGGGGGTCTGTTGGGGGCCGAAGGAAATGAGAGTCAGAGGCCAGCAGGTGATGAAGAGTTCCCTGTGATGAAGGTGGTGAACTGGGTGGATTTAGCATGTCCCCACCAGGGACGACAGGTGGAGGGTGGGGGTGTGACTGTGGGACATGCATAGCTGCACATCTTCTGTCCAAATAGAGCACAAGAGAAGTTCTGAGTATTTTGTATTACATGTGTCATAGTCAAATGAAGTCAAGCTGAAGTGAAATTTAACCCTACAGCTCAAATTGTAAATCATTATTATAAGCGTACTGTTGTGAATTAGAATAACAGGATTGTGTTTGAGGGCCGTGTTTGTTAGAGGGCCGAGCACTGGCCCCTGCAGCCGTGACCTTTGGTGCCATGGATCTAAACCGATGTTTGTCTTTGTTTCAGATGACGTGTGCGACCTAAAAGCAGAGCGACCAGACACGGACCGAGAGATGACGGCCAAAGAGCGAGGCTCAATGGAGGAGAACGAGGAGAGAGATCAGGTGGAGGTGGGAAACGGAGAGAAGGGCCAGGAGGACGAGCGAGAGAAGAAGGAGGTGCTGGAGGAGAAGGTCCTGGAGGGTGAGGAGCAGAGAGGAATGGATGAGGAAGATGAGCTGGAGGTCCTGAGGTCGCAGATGGTGCAGCTGCTCCTGGAGCTGGAGGAGACCAGAGAGGTGTCCCAGCGACACGAGGAGAGCTACAATGAACTTCAGGGTGTGTGTGCGCCTCGTGGTGCGCTAATGTGGCTGCAGGGCATGCATGGGAGTTTTTGGGGGTGTGACATCATCACCGGGGGGAACCCTTTGAGCATGCTCAGCTGTCACCGGCCGACAGACCACCTGTTCCCCGGTTCTTGCTGACTCACTGTGTCACACACGTTTGCTGTCTAAATGAGGGCATTCCATCAATCTCTGTTGTTTTTATAAGCAGCTAGTTAAAAACACTATAAAAAAGGTAGAAAAAACTAGAAAGCTTTCAGCGTTTTTTTTACTATGTAGCTTTATTTTCTGGACACACACACACACACACACACACACACACACACACACACACACATACACACACATTAAACCACTCTAAATGATTGATAATCCAGTTTGATAAATGATGGTGGAATTGTACATTTTGAATGAATGTGGAGTCAGTGACAGTATTTTATACTTTTCTTTAATAATAATGGTTTTGTTTCATAGGTCTTTTGGAAGAAGAGCGGCTGGCCAGCGCTCACCAGGCTGAGAGCTTCACAAGACAGATCCAAAGACTTCAAGGTATCCCAGCAGACAAACACACGTATCTTTAAACTGCAATGAGGGATAAATAAAGTGTTTACAGCATAATATTAGTGTTCAAACATGACTTTCATTCAGAGAGTCACCCAGCAGCTGTTTCACACAATCTTCATAAATAAGACATACTGGATAACAGCTGCGTCCAACAGTAATGAACAACCGTTCTTTAAATGTCATCTGATCATTTAAAGAGCTCATTTGCAATATTTCTGTGCTTAATAAAAATAAAAAATACTGCTATAGCTGTAAACCGTATCCCACAATGCAATGCACACCGATAGTGCTGTAGAACCATAGTTTTATGTGATGTCACTTCCTGTGGCATGTGATTCCCACTGGAGTGAAAACTGATTAGGTATCAGAGGAAGTGTGTGTGGTGTGTGTGTGTGTGTGTGTGTGTGTGTGTGTGTGTAAGATTGCATTGGGATCAGCGCGCGCTTAATATTCCCCACTGACTCCACTTTGTGCCACACTGGAGTGACTCCAGATTAATTAAATTAAATGAACTGTGAGGACGCAAAGTAAAGCAGCGTTTACTGAACTGCCTGCTTGGAATTACAAATATGAATCACATTAATAAGTACAGCTGAGTGCTAAATAAACAGATTGTGTAGTTTAATCGCAGCATGTGCCAGCTGTATGTTTTGTTTCACACTGTATTATTGCGTTTTTGGAATGAGGCTGATTATAGTTTTCCAGGAAGGCCCAGTCGTGTAAATTCACACTTTGCAGATTTGAGAGGTGTTGACGTTTTTTGTCGACAGCTGCGTGAGCAGAGAGATTTCTGTAACGAAGGCCTGTGTGTTTTTCACTGCAAATGTCTTCCTTCATTTTCTTAGCAAGGATTGATTATAGATTTCCGATGGTCCATCTATTCATATAACATGTGGATTTTAATGAGTAAATTGACAGCTTACAAGTGTGTATCCTTTTATTGTTTTACCTGTTTTATATTTCCTCATATATTCTCTCTCTTCATAAATTACCAGACTGCTTTATCTCTTTAAACTAGGCTACACGGCGCCCCTGGTATTTTAGCAACTTTCTGTGTATTTGTAACTTTTGTAGAGAGACTTCTGCTTAAATGAACAGTTCACTCACTAGTTTTCTTTGTGGAACTGACTGACAGCCTCAGTCAACTTCAGGTTTTAAGAAATATTGATGCTGTTTTTTCATACAATGAAAATAAAACTTGACTGAGGTTCTTAAATCTTAAAGAAAGCCATTTATTTTTTTGAAAACATATTGGTAAGTATTCAATGCCATCATTTTACATTTTGGGATAACCCATCCCTTTAAGAGAAACATGTTGCACCTTCCCATTAAAAGAATAATGCAGTACTGTAACTTTAAGACTGTGGTGACCTCACCTGCGTCTCTGTTCCCAGCCCAGCTGCGCTCCGTGCAGGAGGAGCTGGACAGCCTGGAGGAGGAGAAGGCCAGCGAGCTGTGGGAGGCGCAGGAGGAGCTGCGGGCGGCGCAGGAGGAGGTGCAGGAGCTGCAGCAGGCGGCGGAGGAGGCCGCTGCGGAGCGAGAAAATGACATCGCCCTGCTGCAGGAGGAGCTGTGCCGTCTGCGCGCAGAACTGGAGCGTCTGCGCGGCACCACGCAGGAGTACGAGCTGGAGCTCACCACGCTGAGGGCCGAGATCAGCATGAAGAGCCAGAGCAGAGAGAAAAACGCAGGAGAGGGTCAGTTCTGACACCGCATGCAGCGAGCCGAACTCGAGCCCACAGTGTTTGCTTGAGCACCACGGCTCAATGAGTATGAGAGCGGAAATTTCTCCAGTAAAAGTTTTGACCTGTCCTCACACACACACAGGCGTGACAGAAATGTTACGTGTGGGTTGTGATATTACCCAGAATGCACTTGACAAGAGAATGTGTGTTACAAGTGAGGGTCATTTGTTGAGAGTTCAGTAAATCCACAGAGAGTTGATGTCTTTCTCTGAGGGCACTGGGCATCTGTCTGCTATAATTCTCCTGTTTAAACTTTACTAGATTAGGAGACTAAGTGCTTTAGTTAATTTATAGTCATCTGATCTGAGGTCAGTGTTTCTGTGTGCATCACATACACACACACACAGAACAGAACATGGTTATTCATGCATTTTTTTTAAATGCTTCACCAACAGCTTAATAGAAATGTCTTATATAAGGTTAACTATCTTATAAATGTTACTGCGAGAATGATTTTGGTAATTACTTTTAGAGAACGTTAGCTAACATGCAGGGAATATTTTCTATACGCTTCAAATGCTCTTGAGGGTTGAATGTTGCGCCGTTGCGGGGGGGTGGGGGGGGGACGGCCGGAGTAAACAGGGCTCTTGATTGACAGGTCAAACTGCTGTTTCCATGGAGACTAGTTACAGGGTTTGGTGTGTATTTACGGCTTTCTGGTGACATGTTGTTTTTTCACCCTCACAAATGTTACATATTGCATGTGTGAATGCAGCTATTTGGCTGTTGTGTTTTTTACAGTGTAATATTGTACTACTTGTACTATTTTTTGCAATATGCTGCATTAATACTGCAATGCATTCATTCAACATTAATGCAGGACGCAATCGTTTGTCATTATTACATAATGCATACTTCACATGCTAACAGTAGGCATGCACTCGGTTTGCAGTATGCAGTGAGCTGCATGCTAGTACTTAATTCCCAAAATAGCTTGCGTAGCAGCTGCTGATCTGTTTCTGCGTTGTGATTGGACAGGAGACGTGGAGCAGCTGATGGAGGAGTGCCGCTCTCTGAAGGACGAGTGTCAGACGCTGAAGAGCGACAACAAGCAGCTCTCTGACAAACTGGAGATGCTGGAGCAGCAGCGAGCCAGGTGATTGGCCGCACGGCCTGTCAGTCAACCACAAACTAATCACAAACAAGACATGATCTGTCCGAGTGGACGCTCGCTGAAACGGTTTGGAAGTGATGATTGTTTTCACATAATCGTGGAAGATTATCAATAATGTATTTATATGAATATATTACTAGTGAGATTAAAAGCTTTGAAAGCAAATTTAGTGAGTTTGGAGCAGCTGAAACTTTTAAAACTTTGTAAATGCATTTTTTATAAGCATTGTACACAAATGTGTTTTAAAAGTTTGGACACACTCATTATTTATCATAACTTAACAAAAGGTAAAAAAAAAATAAAAATGAAATAACAGAAAGTTGAATATAGTGTCCAAACAGAATTATAAATAATATAGTTTTGTCTGTGTGCTGGATGTGTGTGTAACTATCCCTGTCTTTTTAAAACAGTTACAGAAAAAAAGAGAGAAGGAAAGAAAAGGAGGGAGAGAGAGATTTGGGTAGAATTTCCAGTGTGAATAAATGATGATGAGAACGAATAAGTGATGAATACTGCAGTGCGGATGTGACACACACACACACACACAATATGACACAAGTCTTCATAACGCAGAAACTACGTTCAAGTACATAAGTTATACATTATTAATACCTCAACACTGCAAGTCCATTATACTAACACACACCAACACGTGTCTATATATAATTAACACGCATGTTTCTATATATAATAAACAAGCATTTCCTGTCCTTGACCTCACAGCTCCACCGACTCCTACTTGAGTCTGACAGCCGAGCCGAACGATGGAGAAAACGACACGGAGAGAGATGGAGACAAGGAGGTGAAGACAGAGGGTCTCGTGAGCACGCTGGGGTCGGAGCTGGGCGAGAAGTGGGTAGACGCTTACACCCAGAAAAACATCTCATTTGAGGGGAAACCTGTGACCCCCACGGGCAGGAGCGGAGGATTTTCGGATGTGTTCTCCCTCAGAGACCAGCTGAAACAAGCTGAGGAGAAAGCTTCACTGGTCCAGAGACAGGTATGATATCTTCTGACAGACCCAATGACCGGCTGCCATTTTGAGATAATCTTTATTATTATTGTTGTTTTCTCAACCCACTTTTCAGTGTGAGGGACTGAAAGGAGAACTTCTAGAACTTCAGAGCCTCTACGAGAGCAGCCAGAGGGAGAGGGCGGAGCTGGAGGCGGAGCTACTACGCTGCAGGGCGGAGCTAGATAGGCTGGCTGGGAGGAAGGCTCAGGTGAGGGGTTCAAAAAGGGGGCCAGACATCAGACACACTGATTCACAAAAAGCACCTGTCAAGAACTTGAGCTATGGGAGCGCCCAGCCTTCCTTGGGGTAAAAATGTGACCCTACTCCAAATAAATCACCACAAAGAGGCATTACTCGCACAGCAAGCAGGGCGAGATTTCACCATGACTCCATCAAAGCCGTGTTTGTCAGCGTTTGAATATGCTGTGTACATGACTAATGTTTGCATGTGGGGCCAGCCACTGCTACAACAATCATCCGTCCAACAGCAGTACCTGTCTTTCAAAACGCATCCTGTTTAAACCACACTGTCTGACTAAACCTCTCGGTCGAGTGTGTGTCTCTCACCCTGGGTCGCTTTTGTCACACACATTGATTCTGGGCTGTGTGTTTTCTCGTCTTGTGTTTGTCCAAACGCTAGCTGCTAACCTAGCTGTAGCTTCTTGATCCACCGTTGCTTAGAAACCAAGTAATTTAGATTCCTTAATCTGCTTTGGTGTTTGTACAATGTGCACTGACATAGAGGTCTATATAACCCTAATCACAGACTATTACAGACGCTATTACGCTATTTCAGACCATAGATTTCCCCCCTAGTAAATCCCATATTATTACTCCAAATGTTAACTGCAGTAAAGGGTTTCGGTTGAAGAGTCTGTCCGGTGTGAGTACTGTGTCCCATGTCAGTCATCTGTCCCTCATAGCAGTAGTTTAAAGACCCCACGAAAGTAGATGTTTGTGATTTGTGGCTTTTAAACTATGCATACCCAGCTAACAGGGAATGTTGTTGTTTTGAACGTTTCTAAGATAATCAAAATAATGTTTTTGTTACTGAATTGAAACACTTGGGGAACGTTCTTACAACTTAAAATCGTTAGCTGGGTATTAGCTAGACCATCTATAGACTAATGTACTTGTAAATATCGGCACAAGTTACCTAACCTGCAGATAAATGCCTTTAGATTATACAGTTTTTTTCTGCTGAAAAACGTATTAAAAATATTGATGACATCCTGCACTACACAGATTTAAACCAATCAAATGCTCTGTAGCAAGTCATGGGTCCTGACATAACTAAAGGTATTGGCTTTTTAAGAAGTGGTTTCTGTTGTAGGGCACTTTCATGGGGTCTTAAATTGTGTGGATATCCCTTCACTCACACTGTTCTGCTGCCTACAATTCCCACAATTCTTTTAAAGGAATGTACCAAGTTTGACTCTGCACCTGAGATGCTGTCAGTTAATACAGAAGATGATTCCTGAGGTGTTTCCTAGCCAGCGGGTTTAGATCCACAAGGACTGAAAATGATTTAAAATAACATTTTTAACACAACATTTAATATAAGATATTTTTATTGTTTTATTTTAACAATAAAAATACTTTTGAATATATAATTGGGTGAAATGATAAGGGGGAGGGGCTTAACATAATGTAGCAGAAAGTAGGGCGGGACTTTAAAGTCAGAAACATTAACACAAGCGTTGAGGAAACGTTATTAACACCTGCTATTAACGCAGTCTGAGGTGCAGCTGGTAGATGGAGAGCATTGCTTTAATGGATGAGGCCGGCGCTGCAGTGTGGGCAAGGATCTTTAAATGCCAAGATGGCGACCTTGGCTCTGTGTTCGTCAGCTGAAGGCTGGAAACGAGCACAAGGTTCTCATTTTGTGTTTAACCATCTTTGCTGTGTATCTAATCTGGGTGTATTTTCCTGTCCCCCGCTCTCTCGTGGTCTTCCATCGCTTTGTTCTGTTGCTTTCTGACCACCGAACACTGACATGCCATAAACAAACCATAACAAACACACTGCACTGTATCAAATTCCACACAAATTTGATGAATTCTAATAAACTGCTGGCATATCTATCTATCTATCTATCTATCTATCTATCTATCTATCTATCTATCTATCTATCTATCTATCTATCTATCTATCTATCTCTCTATCTCTCTATCTCTATCTCTATCTCTCTCTTTCTCTGCGTCTTTCTCTCTCTGCCTCTCTCTCTGCCTCTCTCTCTCTGCCTCTCTCTCTGCCTCTCTCTCTGTCTCTCTCTCTCTGTCTCTCTCTCTCTGTCTCTCTCTCTTTCTCTGCTTCTCTCTCTCTCTCTCTCTCTGCTTCTTTCTCTCTCTCCCTCTCTCTCTGTCCAGTTGTTTTGCTCCCTCTCATCTTCACACTTTACATTCTCTCTCTGTTTTTTGGTTATTATTTGTCATGTTTAATTTGTGTGTTATTCAACATGTGCACAAACCTCTCATCCGTGATCATATCCTTATTTTGACGTCTGTCGTTTTTTTCTTTTCTGTTTGTGTCTCACCTCCTCTTCCTCCTCTTCCTCTCTCCATCCCTGCGCCCCCTTGTGTTTTTCCTCAGAGCTCCACTCCTTCGTCTGAGTCCCCTATTCTCTCCATACCCTTCATAGGAATGGTTGTAATTTTGGGCGTGATATGGTGCTGCTGGCTGGAACTCTTGTCCTAAAGGGGAAAGGTATGATTTTGTCGTTTCTTTCTCTAAGAGAACAGAGATCAGCTTTTTTGTCCCTTCTGTACAGTAAACTTGGTCAGGCATGTGACTTTTTGCAAGCCATTTTAAATGCTAATAACAAGCGTGTTTTGCTGTCGGTCAGAGTGTTTACGAGGCCTTTTATGGCTGTGCACATTGTTTCACAACCTTTTTCCAGTTTTAAAGAACAACTCCTTCGTAAAGTAAATCTCTTCTCCGTTCCTGAAGAACGTTGTGTTCCTGTGGCTCAGCCGGTAGACCGTGGCGTTAGCAGGGCGAAAGGTTGTGGGTTTGAGGGAACAGGGAACACAAACGCTGATAAAATATGAAGCTGGAATGTTCAGTTGTCAGATGAACCTAAAAGAACGTAAAATAGGTCAGCGTGTCGCTAGCAACGCCAAAGTCAAGGGTTTGAATTTAGGGGAATGTTATAATGTACTGGAAGTTGTTTTGAATAAAGCGTTTGGTAAACGCATATGTAACCTCGCCAAACGTTACAAACATTTCAATTCGGACAAAAAATGATCACAGTCATATTTTAAATGTTTTCGTGGTTCTTAAATAAAATAAAACAGTTGGAGGGTTTGCCCCCCATCAGTGAAATCGGCTCGCATGACATGAGGTCATATTCAGATGTCCTCTGAGATTTCCCAAGATTTATATCCTGTCCAGAACACATGACAGAACTCTGATTTCAACCGCAGCGCTTGGTTCTGCTGCCCAGCGGGTCATCTGTGGCCAATACGCTCACACACTCCCAGAGTTCTTTGATTCTCCTGGACAGGCGTGTGGTTTGTGCTGCCAATCTCACAACACCAGATGGAGAGACAGTAATGGAGGGGCCAGGAGTGTGTGTGAGAGTGTGTGTGTGTGAGAGTGTGTGTGTGTGAGAGTGTGTGTGTGAGAGAGTGTGTGTGTGTGTGTGAGTGTATGTATGAGAGAGTGTGTGTGAGTGTGTTTGTGTAAAGTGTTTACCGGGTCGTTGCTCTTGGCTGTACTTCTCTCCAGGTTTTTTGATGGGTATATTTAGCTCTCATGTCTAGCTCTATTACAACAGAATACTGGAAATAAACAACAAGCGCTTATGATTCATTTAAAACTCATTACAAGTTCAAATATGGTGCAGATCTGTTTGTAGTCTCGATCGCTGTCTTCTAGCCAGGAAACATTTGTAGTATTACACCGGTTTGTAGAGTTTCATTCACGATTGTGTTGTGTAGTTAAACATCGAAGCCTTTTTGTTAAAACAAGTACATGGATTCATTTAATACAATGATAAGAATGATTATCTGTTTCTGTTAACCAGTCATGTGACCTCTGATGTCATTATTTTCTCACCGCTGACCTCAGCAGACCGAGAGCGACTGGAACCTGGTGATGGTTGTTGCCGTGGCAGCAGCAGCGGTTCTACTCATTCCCAGTTTGACCAGAGCTCTGGCCTGAGAGCTGGACAGGAAGTGACCTCATCCATCAGCTCAACCTATCAGCTCACTCTGCCCATGGTACACAATCCCATCACCTTGACCGCATTGATCCACCAATGGCGTTTGAGAACCATCGCCTGTGTCATACTGCAGCATAATAACTCATGGCTTCCAAATTTTGACGCCTTTTTGATGTGCATTGTACCGCTGGTTGTGTTGTGTCTCAGCTGCTTTGCTTTGCTTTTGTAGACAATCATATCGGTTTTGACTAACAGTTCTACAAGTTGTGGTTGTTCAAACGGTTACCGTTGAGAGGAACTCCAAGAACAGCTCCCAGCTTCCCGATTCATGAGTTTTTTTCTTCTTCAGTGGATGGTCCTTCAGAAACTGTTTGCCTTATTTTCACTTTTGATTGAACATTTGCACATTTGACGTCTTTTGGTTTAGCAGAAGCTGGACAGGTTCTGCAGTGGACCAGAGAAGATTTCGTTCCTCACCCACAAAGTTTTGGATGCAGCAAATCGCTTGTCGTTTCATTGCTTTTCAATTAGGTAGGAGCATGCAGAACTTACGTTAGCTTCCAGAATTCTCCCTCACGTTCTTTATTAAGTATCACAGTCTGAATCATTCGTTTTAGGTTGATAGAACCAATAAGAACTTTCACTTTTTCATAGCATGTTTTCTTTCGGTTGTAACCAGAATTCTGTAATCGTAGATCTCAAAGAGAAACTCATGTGATGAATATTACGTGTTATTTTATGTCTTGATAAAAGCTGTTGGTTTTGACGGCAAACCAGAGTTTGAAGAATTCAGGGGGAGAAGCGTTTAAATCCAGCAGGTAAACATGATCTTCACTCGACTCGATCGTGACTTATTTTAAACCTACACAGATATTTTTGTATCTGAATTGTTTATTCCAAGACATGAAATTTATAGATTGATGTTGTGCGTACAGAAGAAATGAACAAAGAGTGAGAATTATTTTTATACAAAGGTTGTAAACACTACAATAACACTACGGTAGCTCTAAAACAAGTATGTTATGAATTTTCATTATTGCATTAATGTTGCAACGAGGTTATTTGCTGTTCTTTTGCATGTTTGCAATAACCAAACACAGTTACCGTTTATCTGTAGATCTTCTATTGCAAAGAAACTGATGCAAATTATATTGCAAGTTGAAAAGGTGTTATGGAACATTTAACGTGTTACCAGTGGTTCTCAACAGGTTCTCGAGTGGCCAGCAGATTTGTTTAGGAAACTAAAATCCAGGCTTGTGATGTTCCAAAAGAAGAAATTTCTGCCCATATCTGTGTTGCTGACATCATTGCCTCAGAATTCAATTGATTTTAAAATATCAAATTGACCTTGATTTTAGCTTAGCATAAATTTAGCCAATTTATTTGTAACTTGACAAACCTCATAATACTCCACAAATTTTTGGCCCAGAATTTGTTTCATTAAGATTCTGAGAAATTACAGTGTTTGATTTTGTACAATAACTAATTTTGCCACCCGCTGTCCGGTGTAAAACTGGGTGTTAAACGAAACCGTTTGAGAACCACGGTCACAAAACCATCACAGAAAACCACGTTGAGAGGAGCTTTCATTAAACTTACGATGCAGTTCAGATCTGTAGCAAACAAACACTTGATTATACGATCAAGCTATAAGCAGAAACTTTCACCAAAAAATGTTACGATGTTATAAAACTCGTCTTAAATGATGTTTATGTTTATCTACAGATGTTTGATGAGACATGTAGCTTCTATGTCAAAGGTCTCTGTAATTATTTTTGTGGATTACAGAAAAACTTTAATATTAACATTAATATTATCTTCATGGGTTTCATGTCTTGCAGGGGTAAATGAATAAGACTCAAGGTACTAATGTTATGAACAAAATCTATTATGTTAACACTCAACATATCTCAACATATTCCTGTATAATATTTACAATATTCTGGTATATGCACCAGTTATTCTCACACGGAACAACATAGACAACTTCTTCACAAGAAGAGATTAAAACTTTGTAGAGTTACTTGCTTCTATTTGGTTGAATAGAACTGTGGTGGTCCGGTGCATCTCTGTGTTGTGGTTTTAAGATGCTAGCAGACTTAGCATTAGATGTTGCTGAGTTTGTGTTTGGGTATAACTGCAGTAAAGTTTGTTACAGTGCTGTTTTAGATTCAGATGGTAGCACAACTGAATGTTTAATGTATCAACGCCGATGTTCTTTAAGACAGTGCATGCAGCACAGTGACTTTGTCTTGAAAATAAAAATGTGGTTTTTGTCCTGCACCGTATTGGACGTTTTGATTGGAAAACACATTTTTTTACATGCAATCTGTAATTTTTGCCTCTCTGTCGCCATCTCTGTTTAAACCATTAAATTACAGGTTTATTTATTTCTTTAGTGTGTTAAAGTCAAAACTGACATTACTGGAAATGAGATCTGACAGTGGAAGTTATAAATCAATATTATATTAACAATGTAACAATGTTGTTAACTTATCTTACCATGACTGACATTGTTAAGGAGATCGTGTTTGTTTATTTTTAACCAAATAAAAAGTTACAGATTGCAGCCAAATCAATGATAGAACGAGATGTAAAGCATATTTTCCTTTTAGGACAAGACGAGCACCAACTAAGGTCAAAAACGCTTCCACTCAGCACTTGTAAATCATGTAATATTTACAGTTTGCATATTTGCACGTTCGTGGCAGTAGTGATAAAAACCAGTGTTAGAGTTTAGCTCCTGTGTTGCTTGTTTACAAGAAGATTTAGGATGAATCAACAAACCAACTGTTGTTTTAATTTACATTCGTTTTTAAAGCTGTTTTGCGTTTGAGATGTTTCCAGAACGTGTCATTTAAGTTCTTTTCCGTTGACTTGGAGAGAAGATTAAGCCGATATCACTTATAAACATTAGAAAGAAAGATTTTTCTGACCATTTTGCAGTTTTTGGAAAAATCCTCTTTTGTGTTCCTTGGAAGATAAAAATGAAAACATGTTTGGACCGACATGATGGTGAGTAAATGTTTCCCCCAGTGTAAATGTTGTCCTGGTTTCACAGACGTTTATTTGAAAGAAATAATAAAATTTGACTTTTGGTAGTCATGCATATTTTGTAAAAGAACAGTTGGGATGTTTTCAGTGTAAACATTGATGATACATGAGTTGTATTTTATTTTAAAGTCATGTAACATTCACAGATCTGTTGTGTTTAATAGTTTGTTTTTATTCCAGGCTGTTGTGGATTAACAAGGTGAGCTAAAATCTCTCCTGAATGTCTCTGTTTTTTCCTCTTTCTTCCGACCTCTTAATGACCTTCGCGTCTGGTCTTCTGTCTGTTAACAAACATGCTGAGATACTTATTCTGGGCTGTGACATCATTGATGGGATCATCACGCTGAGGTATTGAGTCACGGGTGTGACATCACACATGTGGGCATATGACATACTTCTGTTTTTGGGTTTTTGTGTCAGTGTGTGGGACAGGTTTGTGGTTTCCGGACACTTATGGATGTGGGGGTGTATGACACACAAACGGGTGCCGTAGGAATTCCTGCTTTTCCTGTAAAAGTGAAACATGTTCCTGTATGTAGTTTAGTCAGTGTTGAGCACAGGGACATAAATTACTTTAGCAGACATATACAGCTATGCATCAGAGAGTGTCACAGGTTCCAGGTTGTGACGTTTGACAGCACTGACCTCAGATCAGTAACTGGAAGTTGTAAGCAGATATTTTCAGGGTTGAAATGACATCATTGTTTACAATAGATGTATCATACAGAGCAGAATGGGGCTAGTTGTCACAAGAACTACACAGTAGTATCAAATTTAAGGTTAATTTTATATGTTGCTCAAACGTAGTTGATCTGTGAAACGCTTTTTGTAGAATATTCAGGTGAATGTTATCCTTTATAGATTATATGCATTAAGGCCAGTCATCTATAGCAGCAGTTCAACAGTTTTTATAACCAAAATGTTAAGGTTTGACTCCATATGGACATTAATGTGTCCACAAAAACTACTGGCAGTAAGAATAGTGACAACTAGCCCCCATCTCCCCCCATCTAATATATTAACACGTTTATCTGAAGACTGTGACTCCATTCACCAGAACAGTTTTGTCAGGCCACGTTTATATATCATTATTAATAAACTACTATGTTCCCTATTCAATCTTTCTTTGGTTAGTATTTAGCGCACCGTCCTAAAACGTCTCCCTGACTTCATTGCTCTCATGCTGTCATTTGCCTTTTCCAGCCCGATTGTTAAAAAAAGGAGAGCACGTCTTAAACAACGAGCCCCCGTGCGCCAGATTTGGTGCGCCTAAAAATAACCATGACGGGCGCAACTGTGGATGCGCTCTGGGGGTCCTCCCGACCCCCTCCCCGCCGAGCACGGCGCCCAATCGGGCGCCCGTATCGCTATCTGGGGTCAGATTGGAGAATCGCCCGTCCTTAACTTGTATATGGTCATGATGACAGCGGCATACCAGGAAATCCAGGCGCCTGACGTGTGAGCTCTCCAGAAGGGGTCTCGGATCTTAAAGCTCTCCATCTCTCCTTTATCTTCTCATGAAGCCGTTCTTCCCCTGCGCCTCTTTTCCCGTCTTTTCCTTCTTTTCTTTAGCGCAGGAGAAACTTCTTTCCTCGAGGGACCCGAGGAGGAATTAAGGAAACGGGGTTGGTGAAATAATCTCAAACTTTTCTTAACTTTTCAGGGCGCGAGTTACGGGCTCCACAGAAGCGGGTCGAGGCCGGTTCCGATCTTAACCAGCTCTGAGCTCTCAGCTGTTTCCGAGCCTCCTGGGCTCGCGTGTGTTTTTTCACCATCGCTTCCAACTTTTAAACTTTCTTTCTTTTTTTCCGCGCGCGCGCGCGCGCCTGGCACTGCCCCGCGTCTTCTGCTCCGCGGTATAAAAGGGGCACGAGAAAGTGGGAAAAAACATGATGAGCAATAACACGTACTACGACCAGCAGCTGCCGCCGCAGTACTACCAGGGCACGGACAACGGCGAGTACGGGGACGAAGAGATGCCGGCCACGGAGAAGGACCTGGCCGAGGACGCGCCCTGGAAGAAGATCCAGCAGAACACCTTCACCCGCTGGTGCAACGAGCACTTGAAATGCATCAACAAGAAGATCAACGACCTGCAGAAGGACCTCAGCGACGGACTGAAGCTCATCGGGCTGCTGGAGGTTCTCAGCCAGAAGAAAATGTACCGAAAGTATCACTCCAGACCGAACTTCAGGCAGATGAAGCTGGAGAACGTCTCAGTGGCGCTGGAGTTTCTGGAAAGGGAGCATATCAAACTGGTGTCCATAGGTGAGTTAGTTGTTTATTGGGCTCTTATTGGGTTGTTGTCCTATTGTGTTGTATGGGATTCAGGGTTAGGGGGCGTTTTGGAGTCAGACTCGCACAAATATCTTTATTTTTCAGGCTTGCTTGATGTTAATCATGTGGATGGAAGTTGTTCACTATTATTTTATTTGCTGTAATTCTTCTGCTCTTGGTAAAGGACATAGTGAATGTAACGGAGGCTACCAGCACATGTACACGGATATGTGTCACTTATATTAATGTATTAACACTTTCATTAATAAACATTTTGCAATGCTTAACAGAATCATAAAATATTCAACTGGTCATTAGTTACAATATGCATGAATAAAAGAAAACATAAATCACAGTTAAATATACGTTAAAGGTTTATCTGTTAAGCCTGCATCATGTAACTATCTTTGCTCACGTCATGAGTTTCTTTGCATATGATTTTTGATGGCAGAACCTCAGTGACATCATCCATTGTTGTGTAATTATTCTCAGAAAATATAAACAGACCCCAAGACTTCATGTTTTGGGGTCTTTGAATATTTTGTATCTTTAGGGTCCAGGAATGGTGCACGATCCCAAATCCAGGATCAATGGCAGTATGGATTTTGGAAGCACATCATTTGGATGAAGCCTGCAGGCTGGAAAACGCGGTTGATGTCATTTTTGCGCTTCCTGCAAACATTACAAATTAGCTGCAGAGAAAATTGACAGGAAATTGAAAAGACTTCAATTATTTCTGCTGTAAACGGCCGTAAACACGGACAGATGTGGGGGATCACGGCTGATGATGTATAGCGGGCCTCGGTTCTGGGTGCCTTGGGGGTCCGAATGCTTTTTGGTGTCACTGTGCTCTTTGAAAGCTAGATGTGTTTTCTGATTTGGTCATAATGCACCATTGAATGAGTTTTTCCTGTATCAGCCTGGCTTTTGTTATAAAGTGCTGACCTGTGGTTCTGGTCCAGACCCGGTGTTGGTGTTCTGGCAGTGTGGAAAGCGTTAGATTGTTCTGGTTTCTAACAGGTGGGTGTCGGGCCGGGCGGCACGGCATGCCCTCAAAACAGCTTTAGGCAACAATTTTGAACAGCTTAAATGCATTGTGTGTTTGGATTAAATGTCTGTTAAATGTAATAATGACAGTCAAAGGAATTGACCAATGATAGCGATCAAAGGCTGTTTTTGATTGGCTGACAATAACTACTTGACCCCGCCCCCATGTGGCCACCATACTACAGTACAGATGAAAGGGCCGGGGCCAGCAGTCTGACACATGACAGCAGTTTCAATCTGGCTGTCATTGGTTCTGAGATGGATCTTTCCAGAAGGGCGCCTGCCTCTCAGAGCCCCCCTCCACACACACACACACACACACCACACACACACACACACACACCACACACCACACACCACACACACACACACACACACCACACACACACTTATGAGAGTGTAGGGTGACTGGCARGAAAAACTCTCGCACCCTCGTCCAAGAAAATTGTGTGTGCGTGAAATAGAAGCGCTTGTGTCACATGTCTGTACAGGAAACACCAGTCACATCATTTTAATTTATCTGTACACACTCAGTGACTCAAAGAAGCACACAGTGTGCATGTATGTGTTTAAATGCAGGTATGTAAATCACACACCGGCTGATATGCATTGAATCAGGTTTAAACAAACCTGTTAACACAGCTACATAAATATTTAGCATGTAAAAGTTTGTTAGCGTTTTTGTGCAGGTAATGAGAGACAAACAGAGCAGAGAGTTTGTGGGAGTGATGAAGGCCTCAGGACAGCGATCTTTA
Source organism: Yasuhikotakia modesta (assembly GCA_036877545.1). NCBI lineage: Eukaryota > Metazoa > Chordata > Actinopteri > Cypriniformes > Botiidae > Yasuhikotakia > Yasuhikotakia modesta. Next base: position 17,979 of record JBAJNP010009027.1, read on the forward strand.
GCATTTAGCTGCTCTATGAGTGAGTGATTGATAGATGGACAGCTGCGCTCTGGGTTTTATCTGGTAACAGGTGCTTTAAATAGAGGCACAGACTCTGAGTGGGGGGTAGTTGAGTGGCTGTTTGGATGGTAAGTCACTGGCTAGAGTAAATGAATGAGAAAAATGTGTGTCCCCATTTTCTTTTTTTGGCTGTTTGACTTAAGAAAGTTAAATTTTGATATAGCTATATAACCAGATGTTGACATACTGTTATAATCTATAGACACAGCTTTGCTAAAGTATAAATGGTGCAACATGCAGGTAATGTTTTTTTGGTGACATGTAAATTACATTTAGTTTTGTATAGTGACATCACAGCCCTGCCATCTCGCTCTCTCCCTGCAGGTCAGTGACTTTGTTAAAAGCACATCCCTATTGGCGTAAGATAGACGGATAGATGGATAGACACTTGATCTCTGAGGGATAATTGAATTTGATTTAACATACTTTAGGGTCCCTAAAGTGCTAGTGTGACTTTATCAGGAATGCGAGTTATCTTAGCCAGCGTGTCACGCTCTGTTTCTCTGTACGCAACACTTTCCTGGCTCATTAAACGCTTTCCTCTGTGGTATTAGATGGGGAAATAGCAGTTCGTTATATCGATTCGTTCCTCTCGTTTACCCCTGATGTTGTTTCTGGTCAGTGTTGCGTGCAACTTTCGAAGGCCTGTCAGAACCGAGTGTTCAGCGGAAACTTAAACCACAGAAAATGTAAGTTAGATCTGTGAGGATATCTGAGGATCAGGCACGCTAAAAACGACTGCATGAAAGTTATAGAAGCACAAAAGATCAGGCTATCTTCTGCCACTCAAACACAGTCTCTCTCACTCGGCCTCTCGCTCTCGGCGTACAACAGCCTCTTTAATTGTTACCATGTGTCAGAGGTCCGTCAGCTCTCTGGAATGTTCCGGCCCAGCCAGCGAACACCCCCAACACACACACA